>MJUU01067200.1:13813-29901 GCA_002080025.1 Modiolus philippinarum | reverse complement strand
GGTCGCGCATGTACACTGTAGTAAGGTCATACAACACCCCTACGGGGTCACGTGTTGTTCAAACACGTCATTTCCGGTCAACATGGCTACTTACAGTAGATACACACCCACTTCCGGTTGCGCATGCGCGCTGTAGTAAGGTGAAACCACACCCCTGCTGGGTCTTACACTCTTTCAACACGTCATTTCCTATCAATAGGCCCGACTAGGGCCTCAATTAAGACCACTTCCGGTTGACACATGGGGCTACGCCCACTTCCGGTCGCGCATGCGTCATGGACTCAGGTCAACCGTGACCCCTGCGGGTCAATAGGCCCGTATAGGGCTTCAAAAAAGGGTTCTTCCGGTATACAACATGGGGCTACGCATGCGCGCTCCAATACCTTCCCATTTCACCCCTGCGGGATCTTGCACTCTTTCAACACGTCATTTCCGGTCAATAGGCACGTATAGGGCTTCAAAAAGGGTCACTTCCGGTTGCGCATCCGCAGTAAAACACTTCGTGTTTTGGTCACGTGACTTCCGCTTCCGGTCACGTGACTTCCGTAACGTTATTTCCGTTCTACGTCACTTCCGGTGACGTCACTTCCGGCACCACCACAGCACCACCGCGCACCACCACCACAAATCCGACCTGAACTGTCCCCATATACTACTCTTATTGATGCTCAAATTGATGAAATTTGTCTATCGTAACATAACTACTTCCAAAGGATATTTTAAAGTAAAATTTTCAAACAAACTGAAATACGTTGGTAATTTAAAGATTGAGATTAAACTGAGGACAAAAATTTTAGCTATCATACATTACCAATGCATTAATTCATGCAATTTTTTATTGCAACATATAAAACTCCTTCGAAAGGATATCATGAAGGACAATTTTCAAAAGACAGGGTCACTTTTAAAGGGATAGTTTGAATCTTACTTCTAATTCCTTATTTATCCTACAATGTTTGAAATGTGAATATTTCCGCATAAAAAACTCCTTCGAAAGGATATTTTCAAATTAAAGTTTCAAACACTGAATTTTTTAGTCATTTGCAAAGATTGAGTTTAAACAAATGACTACAAATTTTGACTTTTCATGCTTTATTTATGTTCAATTTATGAAATTTTATATAACACAACATCCAAAACTCCTTTGAAAGGATACCATGAAGTGAAAGTTTCAAAAGAGCTAGTTTAAACAACAGACTTAAATTCTTACTTTTAATACCTTATCTATGCTAAAATGAATGAAATTTTTATATCGCAACATATAAAACTCATACGAAAGAATATGATAGGTAAATATTCAAAACAGTGGGTGGTTTTTACAGAAACTTAGGTATTTTCTTACTTATAACCACTGGGCTGATGCCACTGCTGGTGGACTGTTAGTCCTCGAGGGTATTCACCAACCCAGTAGCCAGTACTTTGGTGCTGGCCCTCAAACCGATTTTGAATTGAAAATATGCAATATCTAAATTGATGAAAATTTAAAACCTATGGAGTATCTCCCTCTTGCATAGCTCTGCCCTTTGCTGATTTTGCCATTT
The DNA here is from genome assembly GCA_002080025.1 of Modiolus philippinarum. Lineage (NCBI taxonomy): Eukaryota > Metazoa > Mollusca > Bivalvia > Mytilida > Modiolidae > Modiolus > Modiolus philippinarum. The sequence continues at coordinate 28,360 of MJUU01067200.1, read as the reverse complement.
TTTAATTCTATTAGTAATTTGTTGTCACTCAGATTTTACATGTTTCGGTTGATTGATTGATTAGTTAAGAGTTTAACGTCCAATGAGCAATATTTCAGCTATATCAGGACGAGAACAAGTTAATCAATTCAAAAAATTGAAAGCAAAAGAAGAAAGAAATAAAGGTGGAAGGGAAAACCGGGATAACGACTTTTGATTGCCACTGGAAAAGGGGAGAAATGGGTAGGGGCAGGAAATTTAGCCTTCCATACGACACCCAGTGCGTCTGCTCTCTTTAGAGAAATATAGAAGGGGTCTTTATACTGCATGGAGCGTGGCGTTTCTCCACACAGTTTGGCTACAATGGTTCGTGGTCAGGCTTTCCGTATTATGACCTGACTACCCTGCATAGACAGGGCATTCCCCTACCCACCACCTGGGGACGCGCCCGGCAGCTCTGTAGCCAGAGCCCCTGAAAACCGACTCAGGTGACGGGCCTCTGTTAGGAAGGCTCATACTCCAAGCTCAGAGGATGCTGTGGGCCTTTTCTTCAGCCGGGACCGCGTACGGCGGTACATGTTTCAGTCTTTGGATTTCTAAATGTTTTGATTAAAACTACGTTGAAGAGAAATAAGTTGTCAAAATGCGCACATGCAGAAACTAAATTCACAGTAACTTCGGTATTTTCTCATTTCAAAGAGTTTATTTTATTTTACTTTAGTTTAGTTTATTTTATTTCAACTACAGACTAAAAAACGTACTTTTAATACCTTATGAATTCTTTTATTCAAAATTTTGTTTAGTGCGACATATAAACTCCTAAAATTTTCATAAAAAAACCGAATTGCCATTGGAAAAGTTTGTTTATGCCTTCGTTATTTTCTGTGATATATATATCCCAAACTTGAAAACAGAATACACAAATTATATGATTTTTTTTCCGGAGATTAGTAAAATCAAATATTTTTTTTATCAAAACTTAATCTAAAAAGGCAAAATTCACAACTGTAAACTGGTTAAGGCGAACTTACACTGTCGAGATAGAATTCCCCATGAACCGCAAATCTGATGTTCGTTCGCATCGAAAGGATCGTGAGCTCCACTCTATTTGTTAGCTTTCATATAATAAATAAAAATTGTGAAAGTTGAATAAGAAAAAGAGAGAATTGAAGGGGAAACGTCGATCACAAAACGGTAGTATAACTAAAAGAAATGGGAAAATAGGAAAACAAGCAATCGAAATGGTCAGATCCGCAGACTAGTCAATTACCTACAGTAGCAAAAAATTATCAGCCGCAAAGAAAACTTATACAATGATGTTCAATTGAACTTCTGGAGATATTCCTTTCATAGTTTTCTGAAAAGCGTTTTTTTTTTTACTAAAGTGAAAACATGTATCAATTATCAGATAGAGGAGAACCGAAATACAATATTTACAGAATACATTGTGCAAATGTACAATGATTAGTCACTCTCTACTACTGACCTGTTGAAGCGGGCCGCGTCATCCACCTTCGGCAGCATTCACCAAACTTAACCAATTCAATTTTATCCCCTGCAATATGTTCTGTACACAAAAACGTCAGTGAATCTTATGTAATGGCTTTCGCCATCTTATACGTGATAGGCACAAAAGGTCAACCTCGATCATCAAATGCCATTTTAAATTCCAATAATAAAATACCGGAAGTTACTGTGAATTTAGTTTTTGCATATGCGCATTTCGACAACTTATGTCTCTTCAGTACAGATCAAATCATCCATTGACCAAAATTTGTGTAAAAGCTAAAAAAGGAACAAATACCAATGGGATCTAAATAGCAAAGCCAAAATCGGCTCACGACAGAGGTATGCAGGAAGGAGATACTTCCTAAGTTTTAACAAAATTTAGCTTAAATTTAGATATTTCAAGTTTTTGAATGAAATAGGTTTTCGGGCCAGCACCAAAGTACACACTGGCTACTGGGTGGTTCACCAGCAGAGGCATCACTCCAGTAGAGCAACAAATAACAAAACACCGAAGTAACTATGAATTTAGAACTTTTTTCGACAACTTATCTCTCTTCAGTGCAGATCAAATAAAAACATATGGAAATCAATTAACCAATTAATGTAAATTATGGAAATCCATTGACTAATTGATTAAATCCATTAAATAGTTCATATCCGCCAGTGGTCTGTAGGCGACTTGCATAAAGGTGTCCATTATTTTCATTTATTTTTGTACACCTTCCGATGATCTGGGTAAAAAAAATCATGGAAATTATTGCCACCCATTTGTTTATTCCAAGGAACCATAGTCGGTCATGATTTTTTTTACAATGGGATTGCGATATGGCGAGAATGCATTATATTTTAATTTAATCCATGCAAAGGACTAAATTATTATTTATTGCAATAATTCATTTTCTCTGTTCTTCCTTTGACGTCAGATTTTGAATTGAAAATAGTTTCAAAAGAGGATTTAGTATTGTCAGTAGATGTATCAGACTAGTCATGACCTAAATTGTGTTGATGGGAGAGGGAGGCATGGTCAACAAATACTTCAACAAGTTCCACTGTTGTTTTGTTTTTATCTTTACAGAAAACAGTGACTTTTAGAAGAATACTTTGTCTCATGATTATCCTAAATCCAATAAGTAAGTATTGATTTATATTTTCTTAATTCTCAGGATATTGTTTAGCTTTTTGTTATATATTTTCTTAATGTTTTCAGACATATGAAATTGATCTTTATTTCCATGTGACAAGAAAAGGATACTAATGTTTAGCTTCATACCGACTTATATCTAAGGTATATGCCAAAGACATGACTTGAGTCAGAGGCCAAAATGACACGTTAGAAAAAAGGGAAGGGCAACAGAAAAGAACAGAAATAAAACTCAACTGCAAAAAAATGCTTTCATGATGTCATTCCTCAGTCAAGACCGGGTATAATCAGGTCAAAACTTACTCTATAGAATAAAAAGAAACATGGTGGGACCCAAGTCCTTGTTAAAATTTTAAAAACCCTGGTCCCTGGTTAGAATGCTTTTTAAAATTGCAAGCAGAGTTTTAGGAAAATGTGGTGTTCTAAAATTTATGTGAAAAATGATATTCTGGCCTCCAACACCTTGAAAATAAAATTGACTCATGCAAAAACAAAAATCAATATTCATGTCCTTTAGTATTTATACCCCCACGAACGAAGTTCAGGGGGGGGTATATAGGAATCACTTTGTCCGTCTGTCCGTCTGTCTGTCTGTGATAGCAAACATTTTTTCGTAACAGTATTCTCAGTAACTACTCATCACTGCAACTTGAAATTTTGTATGCAAGTTTAGAATGATGTCCTATACCGCAAGTAGCGATTTCAGGATTGCCGGACATCTACTGTCTGTTTACCGACTTAGTTAATTTTCGAGATATTTTGTCAATCATGGTAACTTTTCGTTACAGTTTTCTCAGTAACTACTCATCACTGCAACTTGAAATTTTGTATTCAAGTTTAAAATGATGTCCTACACTGCAAGTAGCGATTTCAGGATTGACGGACATCAACCTCTGTTTACCGTCTTAATTAATTTTCGAGATCTTTTTACGCAAATTACACAAAATTTTTAGTACACAATGGAATTGTGCAATTATAACTATTTTTTGTGACAAATTATATTAGGGATCTTTTACTCCAATGGGTAGTGGGGGTATCATTTTGTGGCCCTCCAGACCACAGTACCTGTAGTTGAAATTTAATTTTCTCACCTACAGATTTTTGAAAATCAGCCAAACACCCCCCCCCCCCTTTTCCCATCTTTCAGTATCAATAGTCACTCTCAGTTTCACTGAAGTTTACACTGTGGACGGCTTTGTTTTGAATGTTTTGATTTCTATTTCTTTGCTTTGTATCTGCCAAACGTCATTGTTTCCAGTGTCTTATGTCATTTTTTCTGTGTCCCCCTCTTGGCCATGTCTTTGGACTTCGATTTTTTGTAAATTCCACTCCTTTGTTCCTTCGGTATTCTACTGTCGCTGTTTGGTCATCCAATCATCAATTATCGCTCATATGAAAATATGTTAAAAAATGAACACTGCACAACCTTATACCTATATAGAAAGTCGATACAGTTGTACATGTGGATATGAAATTATTTTATTAAAGACAAACGATTCTGTGCCAAGAGAAGTGTTTAACTTTCAATGATTATTTTTCCAGGATATTCAATAAGTGAAGACGAAGAAAGCATAACATACAAATATACAAATGTAGGATCAACAGCGACTTTGATTTGTAAATTAAACCAATCTCCCGTGTCTTCGTCCACATGGTTGGGGCCACCTGATAGTACCACGTATGCAATAGGAAGATCAGTTAATACGAAAATAGAGAAGCATGGGCGACATTCAATTACTGGAGATGGAAAGGAAGAATATAACTTACAGATCACAGAGTTTAGCAGAGACGATGAAGGAGAGTATCAATGCAGTACAAATGCATCTATAGTTAAAATAATAGCACAAATTATGCGTTAGTATTGTTTAAATTTAAGAGTGAAATTGCACTTTACTTATAAACAATATGTTCAAAATATTTTTAAATCCTGTGGGGTTAAAACAGTCTGAAATCCGGTGGTATTTAAACAATAGAATATGAACTCTCCTTTAGAAAAGATAAAAATGTCGATTTCAATGTATAACTCGTTGTTAAGACCTGATAAAAGTTACTTATAACAAGAAAATTTATACTCTGTTATGTTCGTGTGATGTATCTTGATGTTGACAAATGACATTTTTAAAAAAAAAAATGATATTTCTTGCATATATTTAATGAAAAATCAGATTTCCCGGAATATACCTGATTCCAAAGTGTTTTGGATCTAGCCATTTCTTTACAACGGAAATTTTTAGGAAAAAATATACTTTGCAATTAAATATTTATCGATTCATTTGCAAATTTTGGACTGGGTACATGCAGTGGTTCCGACGAAATAATGTATATGTTAGCGGCAATAGGGGAAATTAGGCATTCAGCTTAAATCCTAGGCATTAAGTTAATGCCTAGTCATTAGACCTAAAACCTAAAATGAGTTTGGCATTAGGCTTCCTAGGATTTAGGTCTTTTGTCTGATTTTTGTTCAAGAAAATTATTCTTATTGCCTGACCAAATAACTTACTATGTTACCAATGGTTTGTTGAAGTAAAAGCGAAACGATATACACTAGTCACTAGGTTGATGTAAAAATAAGGATAACTGTTTTTATTTTCAATTTTTCATTGAGATTAGTTTCTTACAACTGTTTTCCTGTCTGTGGAAGATTTTATATTTTGAAATGGGATGTCATTGACTGGTTGATAACAACCCGGATGAAAACTGTAAGTTTTATGTGTATCTGGAAGAGTTATGTGATGTTCCAATTCAAGAACTCAAAATGAAATTTATTTTGAAATCCAGTAAAATAAGACAGCGCAAAAAATGTTTAGTTTACGTACAGTTTTGACTGCAAATGTGTATGATAAACTGTAGAAATGTTTAAGATACCAGTAAATGCATTCTATGATGTCGCCTTTGTAAAACGTAGTTGATTACAGATTGAAGCTCAGGTAAGTTTTTTGGAAATCGCATTACACATATAACAATTCAACCATATTAGCATTTGCAAGTTTAATTTTCTATGGGCGAAGTAACTGTAATATTCCCAATTAGAGTTACAGAGGCTTCTACAAAAAATGTTTACACCTGATTCAGTTATCCTTTACTGGTTGTCAAGGCTTTAGTGACTTCATTGTAAGAGCTCTGTTGCTTACTGGTAAGCTCATGAAGAAGGGTATATAACTCTTAGTCTAAATTCAGCTTTGAAGAAGTTTTACGGTCGCCATTAGGATCTTATAGACCGCTATAATATACCTGTTTCCCCGTTCACAGCAGATCTTTCCCTTTCTTTTGATTGGAATATTACTTCGTTAACTGAACTGACATTCGAAATTGCGAGTGTCTTATAAGAAACAGGTGAAAGTAACTATACCCTGTTTTTATTTTGGTCTCATTTTTTCCTTTTCTGTGTGGTACTTTTTATCTCGAAGCCATGAAATGGCTGGAGAGATGTTAATATGACAAGAAAAAATCACGTGAGGCTTCAAGCCTATTAACAGCTCTAAAAATGATTTTCGTGCTTCCGATAAAATATAGTGCGCAAGTTTCTTTCAAAATCGTATACATTGTGTTTTTAAGTTATATTTCTTCATTTTCTTGAGTTGAATGCGGTGTTATTTTATCAAATTGAAAACAATATGCATGTTTATCACATTACTCGATTTTTTACATTGCGTCTCGGATCAACGAACCTGTCGCGCAGTTATTTGTCAAAGATGAAAATAACATTTGTTTACCTGTGAAAGTATATTCCATATATTGATATAGCAATGAAATCGACATGCGAAACCACACAATCCGATTATTTTCCGAATAACTTAATACATGCAGACGCATGCAGCAGTTCTTTGGATGACTACGAAGTTTTGCCACGTGTAGATTTTCAGGGCTTCGAGATTCAGCTCCATCGGAGCTTTGATTTAATTCTGTCACTGTCTTTAGACCAATTTTTTATTAACAGTTGGGGTCTCACTTACTTCAGTAAGAAAATCTACACCTGATAATAAGTGAAAATGATTTCCATTGTATTTTTTTTATACATTATTCGTAAATTGTTCATTGAATTTCACAAATTATTCCTTAAATGTTGTATTTTTGCAATTATTTTTCTATTTTATAAAAATTTGCTCTCAAATTTATTTGTTTTGATTGTCAAAAATTACAAAATGAGCAGTCAGGCAATAAGGATAATTTTAAGGAACAAAAATCGGGCATTAGACCTAAATCCTAGGTATTAGGGTCGATTCAATAAATCTGTCCCCAGCACGCACCAATGACAAATGATATTTAAGCCAATTAGCGACTCGAATTTCTACCTAATCATATGAAACACGGCTGGTGATTGGTTGTGTAATTGTGTAACAATCAATGGACTACACGTGCTTATGATTACTATTTACTATACTCAAGGTTGTCGTTTCATTGTCAAGTCTGTGCGATGGATGTTTTAGCAATAAACATGATAAACGTATATTATAGCAACCTAAAAATCTGAAAATCAAGAGAGACGTGTCAGATACATATATTAAAGTTATTTTCCTTTGCACGTGCAAAAACCATATCTGCATTTATGAAGGCTATAGTATATATTTACATGTAAATCTCGAAGTAAATCAATGGACAGCAATATATACATACCCTATACAACTTGGACCATTATTTCGATGAACAAATATAAAGGTGATCTTTATTCTATCAATCAAATCTATATTAGTTCTGTGTAGAAAATTATATCATTTCAAACATCAATGTATTCAGTAGTTCTGAAAAATGACCGCGTATCAAACAAAGTTATTTCTCCGAACGCTATGTAGACAGCTACCTTCAAGTCTTTGGCCATCAAAATTGAATATTTTTCCGTCTTTAACAACGCCTTAACCTTTCTAAAACATTTCTCCGCAGGGTTTAAGTCGGGAGAATACGGGACGGAAGAAACAAATATTGGCAAGCGCCATTGTTGGTAGCCAAGCACGAAGCACACGCTCGGACATATTATGGTGTATTGGAGCATTATCCAGAACTAAACAATCTCCGGGGAAGAAGACGGGCTCGCCATCGTCCCGCTTCTCCTATAAATGACAGAAATTCAACACTATCAGACGAACCTTCAATTATTTTAACGTACTTGACACTCGTTACACCAACAATAAGACTAACTGAAAAGTTGGCGTGCTTGTCATATCTGGTCAGTTCAATACATTTCATTCACTTGCTGTCCATCCAAAAGTTTGACGCCCATTTCATCCATAAATTTTAATGTAAATGGATCTTTATTGTTAACGTAATTCAGAAATTGTTGTGTATATTGCAAGTTACCTTTAGTGTATCTATTTTTGTCATAGTTTGCAATTTTTTTGTATGTCATCCCCAAATCTTTCCTTACAATATTACACAATGTGCCCTGCGATATGCTTTCTAGAGTGGAATGTTGTAGGAGCTGATCTTTCAAAGATTTATACTGAATTGATGGTTTTTCTTTTTTCAAAACCTTCACAAATTCAAGGTCGTCTTCTCCATATTTTCGCGGCCTACCCACAGAGAAACGTCTCCTTGAATGAGACATATTCTCGTTGTATTTTTTCCAAAGATTGTGGATAGTTTTTTTGTCAATTTTGAATTTAGAAGAAATTTTTCCGCTAATCCTTTTGGTAAATTCTGCCCTAATACTGCACCCTCATTCTTAATGTCGTCTAATATTAAGCATCGCAAGTCGTCCGACATTGCTTTACCTTGTACATAAATCCGACCTAGGGAGTTTCTCTTTTCCATGATGCTCCTAAAATAGGAATAATATTGCATATATTTTAAATTTGCTACTACAGCTTTCAGAGAAGCCCCCTCCCCTTGGAATTACGGAGGGATCAATTGAATAATGTACCCCTCTTTGCTTCAGATTCAATTTCGTCTGATAGTCGGCATTTTAAAAAAAGAATCTCGTGGGAAAATATATATCCCGTCATTTCAGTATTTTTCGTGGAATTCTAAAATTTCCATGGGAAGTAAAAAATATCTTGTGGGAACTAACAGTCCATGGGAATAATGTCAAATGAAATGGGAACAGCAAAATCAAATAGAAAAATGAATTTTCCCATGGAGTTATGAAATGTTCATGTTTGTTAAATTATATAAACAAACAAATAGGATTTTGTAAAAATTTCACACATTGTGGTTATTGTCATGGTAGCTCTATGAAATTTGCAGTCTAACTGGAATGAGTTTAAACCCCCTATAGTGTTTTGTGGATTAACTTTTATCTCAGTGTGAACACATTTTGGAAAAACTTGACTTTATCCGAGTTTTTCCGGATTTACATTCAGTGTAAATATATCGTAAGTCATGGATTTTCATTATTCTCAGCACTACAGCGTAATCAAATGAAAATAAGAATATTTTACCCATATTTCCGAAACGTTTCCTTATAGACGAAGCACTGGGTGCTATTTGGGTAGTAACACGGGCTCCACCACAGCTCTCGGAGAGCCCAGGGCCCATGTATGTGCAGCCTGGAACCCAGTGCGCGGAGCCCTGAGCCCTGTGAGTAGAGCCTAAGTGTTGAAGTCCGGAGTCCTAGTTAAGAACCCCGGAGCCGTAGCGTTGGAGTCTGGAGCCCCAGTGTTTGAACCAAGACCCTAAGCGTTGGAGTCCGGAGCCCCGCGTTCAAAAAAATTTCGAGCCTGAACCCTATAGACCATGTAATTCCCCAATTCCATTTCTAGTCCTCTATTTCTATATGCGGATTTGGAGGTGTCAGGTTCCTCTTAGCCCTTTCTTTCATGACATTTGACTGACAAGTTATTTTTGATAATACTGAATCTTGCTAAAATGAAAATGTTCTGGTTTGTTTGAAATTGACCCAAAAGATTTGTACTTGGTTGTTTGTTGACGAACATACTGGACAAGATTGAATTCTTCAGGAAAATTCTTTCAAAATCAGATTTCTAGAGAGGGAGATGGAACCTAAATGGACCAAATCATTCATATTTTTGGCAATTTCTTTGTTATCAGAAGTGCATACATAGCCTGGAAACTTACCAAACTCCAAAAAAGACCTAAACCTTTTGCGCTATAAGCTAAGCTTTCATGTAAGGATGTAGGATACCCCGCTTTTCTGCCGTAGATGAGTGGACAACACCCTCCCCCGGAACCCCTTGTATATACTTTTTGTCCCGAATCGCACCAAAAACATTAACATTTTAACAGTACTAAATATCCTGAGACAAATCCCTTATGAATCTGAAAGGTTTATTTTACACCCCCTCCCTCCAAAAGGGATGCTTAAAAGGGAGAGGCGTTAAAAAGCGTCTAAATGACATCTAGGATCATGGGTGAAGGAATTTCGATGACTTCAAAACGAGCAACAGCAATAACAGCAATAGTTTTACAATGTTTTGGAAACTGCATCATGTGGATTGTGCATAGAATTAAGAATTAAGAATTAAGATTGTTTATTCCAATTAATGGTCCCACAAGGGGCATACAAATTTCAAACAATGATTAGCTTTCTTTTCAGGTACACATACATATACAAAATTGACAAAGAACACGAGAACAAATATATGTATAACGATTTTAACAAACTGATAACTATATAATAATATTTTCAATGTGCATATATTTTTTATCTGAACACAGAATGCAAATCGTGGTCTGTACGCTTCGGTGCAAGTTTACGTATGCCTGATTTTATTAGGATCATGTTCTGTTGGTTTTAGGATTTTTTGTAAGGATGCTCGCTGGTCAAAGTGAAAATGAATAAGATTTCAAACAAATGCTTTTTTGTTAGAAGACTGAAAAAGAAGTAATTCAAACAAAAAAAAGACAGGTTGCCGATTTCGTTTGTGAGATGTAAGCGATTAAAAATTTAGCGGGAAACTGGACTCCTCTGAATTTTCCATAGGTGTATATGAAAAAGCAATGAATGAATGAATGTGGCAAAAAATATAAGATTAGGAATATAAACTTTGTAAGGATGAATAAATAAAAAGAAATAATCAAACAAAATATGGGGGTTCTTGAGCATAATTCGATTAAATGGAGAAAACCCTGCGGAGAAAACCAAAAAATCTGGCAGAAATACTTAAAAGGAGACCTGCGAGCATCCTTAAGTATAAAATGAAGTTGTGCCGTTCCATCATGGCAGATATACCTTTTAAAGAAACAACAAAAATATAAACTCACCCTTTTTAGCGTATGTCACAAAAGTTATTTGTTTTTCCTTTAAATGATTCGGCGGGTTTTGCGTTTTCTGCGCCAGTAAAACCCAAGCAATATAAATCATTGGCTTGTGATTTCATTGGTTGTTTAATGAACTTTTTACCTTAAGGTCAACCTTTGATTCGAAGGGTCTGTACCATTTGAGAATTTCGAAGGAGGGATGTCATATTCTGTTTTCTTTGAAATATTAGCAAAAAATAAAGTAAAACTGTATTTTACATCTACAAATCCCACCTCCTCCTCCCCCTCTCTCTCTATGTATGAATAAAGAACAGAAAACTGATGTATAACGGTTATGTATAAAACACCAATGTACATACACTACCCTCTAACTTAAATGAGATAGGTTATCTTGTAACCGTACGATTTTTTTTTCCCGCTGCCCTCAAAATTTTAGCACTTTTGTACCGTTCATCAAACAACATGGGAGACATCGACTTGAAGGTCCATTACGACTATTACGGAAAAGAGCGATGCACACCAATCTCGACTGAATTGTGGAGCTGCAATCAATTGGTTACATCGGACTGGAGTCACTAGTTCGAACGCAGATATCTTACTTAGGCAGGATGCCCTCCGTACGCATGGCTTACAGAGATGAAGAAGGTGATTATGTAGACCTTACAGAAAAAAGTTTTTCGAGATTTGTCCGAAATAACTGTGAGCAAAAAGACATTACAATCCTTAATATTAGAGTTTCTGAAGCATGCTCACCTGCTGTTATTTCAAAACATAGTTCAGAATCGCACACCGCTGAAAATCGACCCTGTTCCTCCCGAAAAGGTCTCGACTTTCGTCCATCTACAGAGGAAACAACGGATACTACACCTACAGACACCACAGAAGACCTAACGGGTGCATTCAGGTATAGATCACCTTTGGAGTATTCCATCGATACTCTGAAAGATGAAGTTCAGGAGCTCGAAGCGCAGGTTGAAAGCGCAAAGGAACATTTAGACAATCTAACATCTAAGTATGTAAATCAGGCGCTCAATAAAGGCAGGGGAAAACAGTTTTCAAACTGCCACCTTCGTTTAGATCACAACATGAGGCAGTGTACCATAGACAAATGTATGACATCAGAACAGTGTGCAGATGTTTCTAAGCATCCAGAAGAGAAGCAAATTATCGATGCAGCTTCGGACCAACTTAAAAAACTGGAACGTGACCTTAAAGCTAAAATCAGTGAGTACGACACAAGATTGAAAGGGATGCAGAGCGCAAGAGCAAGTTTTCCACAACAGATTCGTCGACCCCTTATCAATAGCAATAAGGCAAAATACCTAATGAAAACCTCTGATGGAATGTTCGTCCCTAGATCTGCGCTTGTAAACATGAACATAGCAAAGCTTGATAGATACTTCAAGGGAAAGGTACCAGGAGATGTAGAAAGGATTGCAAAGACATTCAAGTACATCATTGACGATTTTGATAAAGTGAAGGATATGCCAAAACCTTGCCAAAATCGAAATCCAGCAAAAACAAGCTTGGAAACAAATAACGTATTTCAAGTAAAATTTCCCAAACCAAGTGCAACAGTTTCAAGCGTAAGAGACAGCGTCGATGTACAGGAGACTCGTAATCAAAAAGCCTCAGCACCGTTAACTTTTCCAAACGTACCTGCAACCTCACTCATGCCAGGTTTTTAGAGAAGTATCCCGGTGTTATTGTACCAAGGAGAGTCTGCTTCTACACTGACTGGTAAGTAAGACGTTTACTTTTATGAGAAACACAACTCACTAGAATGTATTGCTGTACTCCATCAATCTCGTATACAATGAAACGCGCATAGGTTTGTTGCAAGAGAATGAAAAAATAACATGAATAAATATAAAAACGTTAAATTAAATCAACTTGGACCGATTCGCACATGACCCCCCCCCTCCCAAATAAAAAGAAAAAGAAAGAAATAAAATAGAATAAAAACATACAAGTAAAAAAAACACACGCAGGGAACATAATAAAACTAATCATAAAAAAACAAAAATAAAACAACAGAACTATTAAAAACAGATTTGGAATTTACGATAGATAAGATTTCTGTTTCCCCTTTATGTAATCCTTTTAAGGATAGGCGACATAGTTGAACGCTGGTGGTATAAAACTTCGAATTCTTGGTCTTCCGACAACGTTAACAAATACTAAAGTTAAAGCAGGAAGTATCTTTTCCAATGCGCTATATGCCATGTGTAGCTGATCTATAGTTTGATTAGGTCTAAATATGTATATTTTGTTTCTTTTTTGTTTATAGGGCAACAGACTTTTTTGATTGTGCCAAGTACACCATGCATAGACAATACGGCCACTGCACCATGCACACCATTGCCACCCAAGAAGAGGCATTCCAACTAGAATCATATCTACTACAATGAATATTTTCTTTAGATAAAAGAATGTATTCGTCTTTGCTTTTTTTGTTTCTTGGCCTACAAAAAGCAGTGACTGTCACATCATTTTAAGTTTACCTGGCCAGGGTGAGCTTTTGACATTACTTGGCGTCCGGCTTCTGCCCATTATACATTTTTCATTCAAAGATCTTATATGGAACAAAGATGCCAATTGGAACCAAACTTGGCCACAATGGCCCTAATGTGGTCTCCCTTAAAACTGTATCCTTGAGGTCCACACACAATTCAATATAGTCGCCAGCTAGAAACATGCGTGGTTTTATACTGGACCAATGGAACGTACATGTACAAAGATCTCAGAAACTACTGGTCCAATTTGAACAAAACTTTCTAACAGTGGTCCTTAGATAGTCAATTCCGTTCAAAAAGAATATTCTGTCCGGTTCTTGTCCCTTCAAAGATAGCTGTAATTTTTAACATAGTTTATCATTAGACCCAGCGGAGAACACCTTCGAATTATTATCTCAGATACTGCAAGTGCAATTAAAATCCAACTTAATCACAATGTGCCTTACTTGAGGGTGTGTGGAGGTTACCTATTTTTGTGTTATTGTGTAAAATTGATTCTCTGTTATCTGTTATTGTAATGTCCAATTCCCTGTCATCCATTAGGTTTTTCTATTTGATGAATCAATTTGCTGTTATCAAGAAAATTCCGATTCTCTGTTATCAGTTATTGGAAAAATATTATGCTGTTAGTAGACCTCCCCCTTTCCACCTTACTCGGTCATTTCCAAAGATATTCGGTAGGTCTGTACCTAATTCAAGTTGGCCGCTAGCGGGGAGCATATTTTAACAATGGACATATGGAAACACATTCAAAGACTCACTAGTCCATTTACAATCGAACTTAATCACAACAGTTCTTAACTGGTCCCTTCACATTCAATTTTCTCACTTTTGAGACAGAGCAGTTCCTATTTTTAGCGGTGTGAGATTTCCTTGTCTTACACTAGTGTAAGACAAAAAAATCACGTGCAGTTCACCGGCAAATATTGTGTTTTGCTCATTAGGGTCTGTAGTCTACATCTGTCCTCATTAGTGATCATGAGTGTAATTAATCTACGTATTATAAAATAATTATATGATTTGAAATGAAATTTCCATTATAAGAACGAGAAAAATCGTCTTTTAAAATATGGCGCGCTCGGGTATTCATTCCTAATTTTATGACGTTGCAAAAAGGGACATAACTCCTTATGTAAACAGACAAAAGGGAGTGATATTTTTGTGTGGATTTAAGTATATTTTAGGGTGAATACAGTGAGAAATAAAATCAAACACCAGTGGAAGGGCGAGACAGGAGAATCTCAGACACCC
>MJUU01067198.1:28649-82846 GCA_002080025.1 Modiolus philippinarum | reverse complement strand
GATATGTTTTTCATGCGAGGCACAATTGCCTGTGTATGCAGAATGAAAATTCACAGTAACTTCGGTATTTAGTTATTTGTTGCATACAGGAAAGAAGAAATTCTTTGGCAGACGATCGCTTAAGATATATATATATATATATACAAAACTATACTGAACAAATACCACATTTAAGATGACCCCAAAGAAAAAAAAAGATAAAAGATAAAATGCGGAAGCAACAACAAAAATTAGAATATAACACAAAAGTTCAAACGTACAAGACAAATGTAAAATATTTAAAACCGATGTAATGTTTGAAAAATCAGTTTGAAAATATTTAAAACCGCTATAATACTTCTTTTTCAATAAGTTTGAAAAATCAATTTGAATATCAGGTAAACTGAGATTTATTGTTAATTGTTTAGCACCACATTTAGATATATTTCAGCTATGTCGTCACAACAAATATTTGCAAATGCAAGATAAAAAACCAAATTCAATACTGTCGTTTCAGGTCCTCTTGCTAGTGTGGCTATCAATCTGAGTAGTTGTAGAATATCCTTTCTGATTGGAAGTACCTTTATATTTATTGGTCTCTCCTCCAGTTTCTTCGCCAGAAATGTCAATGACATTCTAATAACATACGGGATAATAGCCGGTAAGTCAGGGTAATCATGTCATACCAGTTTGTTATGATGATTGTACTTAACTGATAAACACAGCACTTGATGTTATTAAGATAATAATACATCAAAAAGTATACTTCTGATGATGGGTGACGTGACAGGAGATGCTTTACGGAGTACTTCATCTTAACTTGAGCAGTGTCTTTACATCGTACCAATCTTATACACTCACAAGGCTTTTTTTATTGTATAGAATGACAAAATGTGGGGACTTGGGTACTAAAATATTAAGAAACGGAGATACCAAATTTTAATTCTATTCTGTAACTCGCCTTGTGGCTAGTTTATAATTATCCCATGGCGTATGCCATGATATATTTCTGATCAATTAAAAGTTTGTTTCTGTAACATTGGTATTTATTCTATTCATCTAGACCTCTATCTGGTACTGGGGTGGGGGAGCTTTCCTTCCAGACCCGGGTTTCACTATTCACACTATCGGAAGTGCCGTATTTAATATATATTAAATTTGCCCATCGTCTGAAGATTTTAATTATTATTTTCCCCTATTTTCATTCTTTTGTTTTGCTTGTGTTGAAAACATATTTTCAGTATTTATGCATTTCTTTAGAGATGAAGGATTCGATTGATAAAGAAAAATAAATTTCGGTTGAGACGTCTTAGTCTTAAGCACATCTTGCATTTTTCATTTAGAGTGTGACGGATGTTACTATTGAAGCAAGTCATGTATACCCTCCGGAGCACCTGATGACACTCCTGTTTTTTTAGGGTTCTCGATGTTAATGCTTTAGTTTTTGTGGCGTTTGTATTATGTTCTGTTTGTTTCGTCTGTGTAATTTACGTTTTCTGTCTGTATGTGATCCTTATATTGCCATATATTTAAGATTTATGATGTAATTTTTGGTTGTTGCTTCTGTATTGATTTGGAAATGTATTTGAAACTTTTGGCTGTATTTTTATGTCCTTGTTTGTGACCTTTGGTGCACATACAATCACCAGTGCATAAGTTAAAATTTTGTTAGTGGCAAGCCTAAGGAGTATCTCTCTTTTGCAAAGCTCTGTCCTTAGCTGATTTTGGCATTCCTTTTTATATCATATTGGTATACATTTTGTTTCTCTATCAGCTTTTACACACATTCCAATTATGGATTTCCAAATGTTTTGATTTTATCTTCACTGAAGAAACATAAGTTGTCGAAATGCGCATATACAGAAACTAAATTCTCTATAACTTCGGTATTTTGTTGTAGCTAACATTGCAATTATATTTTTTTATTGTATTTGTATTTTTATTTCTATGTATAAAGTAAAGAGACATATCTGCTCAATAAAACATTATATTGCACAGTTGATCATAATAAATCATCATATTGCAGCACACTTACTTTGATTGACATTTCCAGGCCACATCCCTTTCACACCCACAATAGACAAACAACGCCCCTGATGTTTGTCACAAGTCACTTAAGCCATGTCAGTTAGATATAATAAAACAATTATGACATTTCTATACTTGATCAATATGGGTTTAATGGAGCGCAAAAGAAAATATTGAACTCGGGTAAACCCTCGTTCAATATTACTTTATTGCTCCGTTAAACCCAATATTGATCACGTGGAAGTGCCATGATTGTATAGTATTATATTGCCAGAATAATTCAAGCAAACAAAACTATATTTTCAAATCTGGTGAACATTCAGCAGCAATGCTGCTTTTTGTTCTTGAAGTCAATGATTACCACATAGTGACTTTTCAAGTGAAATATAATTAAATCTATTCGAAAAATGATATGTCAGCAGCATGAATTGAGAATATTTGATGAAATATTTGAAATCAACCTTAATTTGATGATGGAGTAGTAGACCCAAAACATCTACTGAATGGAATACAGCACAAGCGAGAACAAGAGAAGAGGAAAATAAACTCGACAATTTCATTGAAATTTAATATATTTTCAACAAGAAAGACAGACGATCCTGCCGTTCCTCATACTTGTTTGTATTCTATCATTGAAATTACTAATTTTAGGAGCATTGTTAATTGTTTGTTTTCTTAAATGAATCAAAACTACATAAGCAATGAAGGGATATGGAGTAAATGTACACGAGGCAAAGTCTCTACAAATACATGGTAAAATTGATTGATTAGTTAGAGTTTAACGTCCAATGAGCAATATTTCAGCTATATCAGGACGAGAACAAGTTAATCAATTCAAAACAAATTGTAAGTAAAAGAAGAAAGAAATAAAGGTGGAAGGGACAACTGGGGCAACGACTTTTGATTGCNAAATACATGGTAAAACAAAGCAATGGAACAACGCTTCATCTTGAAGTCACCATGAGGCCTTCAACAATGAGCTGTACTCATACCTCAAAGTAAGTTAAAGACGAACCCTTGCACCGGTTTAAGCGGAATTAATTGCTAGATGTCGCGCAATACCACACCCATGTTACTTTACCCATCGATCGGGATCGTCAACAAACATAAAATTAACTGGCAAATTGTTCGTACAATCGCTGTCTTCCGTTGCCCGACTAAAAAACTAAAAGAAAACAATCACAGGATACTCATCGAGTGTCAAACGTACGAAAATTTGGCATAATAAATCTTTAGATGTGGGTACACTCTACATTGTCAGAATAACAATTTGAAATTCCAAATGAAAATGCCAAAATTTAAAGTATGAAAGTGCACCCATATGAGAAATACACCATGACTGAAATGTATATCTCTCGCACGGGGAATCTTTTTTCATAGTATGCTTTCGGGTTGATTTAATATCCACACAGTGCCGGCGATGGCGTGTTTCTAAAATAATCATTTTAATTTCAGCATTTGCTCGTCTTTTTAAATATCAGATAGCTGATCTGTTATCAGTTAGAAGTTTATAAAGGTAAGCTTTAATTCCTTAAAATAAGGCCATTTTATTGAAGCTAAGAACATGACAAAGTGTTCTCGAGTGTTCCTAATAATGGATTTTCCATGGCAAAACGACATAAGTTGTCGAAATGCGCATATGCAGAAACTAAATAACTAAGTTCACATTCACTTCGATATTTTGTTAGTTATTACACGAGGCACGTATTGCGACACTAACTTAATGTCCAAAGGCAACTGTTAGATAAAATTTGAAATTTGAACACGTATATTGAGCACCTTTCCACGAATTTAAGCAACCAAATGTTTTAAAAATCACACCCTTTCATCTATATTTTCAAACAAAAAGCCCTTTATTTTAAAAGTTAGCACGATTACAAGAGAATTCCTGTTTCATAATGTTTATAAAATGATGCTTATTTTTAGCATTAAAGTATCCAAATATCGTCTAATGAATAAATTTCAAATATAATTTAACTTCAAATATGTTGATAGCTCAGACTTGAGACTGAATTCACCATTCAAAACTATCATATTATTGTTTTATACGTGTTTTATTTGTTCAAAACCCAAGCATTTTATTGCTGCATCCACTAGGCATAATATTGTAAGTGGGCTTACCGCATCTCTGTGGCATAATCAAATGCTGATTTTATTAATAAAGCACTGATTGAGAAAAAAAAATGATCTCAAACACTTTGTCATATTCTTTGTTTGTAAGAGACATGATAAATCCCTCCTTTATGCTGAAGAACACGTTTCACTTGAACGTAATCATGAAGAAAAGTTAATGTGTTCTTGCACATGCATAACTTGTTGCGTTTAGTAATACATAAAACATCAGAGCAACCGATGCGCATTACAATAATAATAAAGAACTTCCAATAGGTTAAAAGATGTATTTCTCGCTATGTCATGTTGGGCTTTTAGTTTACATTTTTGATATCCATAAACATTATGTAATTTATAAGTAGATTAAAACCATATTTGCTTTTTTGTTTTACACGCCATATTCCTGGTTGGATTTGTCTTGATTCACAAGTGTAAGGTTGAAGAGTCGAAAATGTAGCTCTAGTTTCTACTTTTATTTGGTTTATTATTTTTTCTCTTGTGCTTTTAGATTTCAACAATATCTCTGTTAAACAACACAAAAGAAAATTTTGATTGTAATTTTAGAAGAACTAGTAATAAAGTAGATATGGAAAAGACGCTGCTTTCCTTTAATTCAAAACATTGATTGCATACATGAAAACCTTAACTATAAGTTTTCCTACGTCGAAATTTATCTGATGAAACTTCAAGACTGACTGTGAAAAAAAGCAAGATCAAATTCTGTCTTCACCCTTTGTTTGTTTCATAGACTTAAAAGGACGAGTAACAGTATTCCGTTTTTTTTTCTGTGGAAATAGTCCAGACCTCTCCGGAGACATTTTCCAGTGCAAAAAAGATCTTTTTAAGGCACTACCGTTCTGTTTATTGCATTATTCTCTTTTCGGAGATGTGCATAAAGTTAAAAATTGGAGTTTCCAAAACGTTTATATAAACAACACATTTCTTCAAAAAGGATTAACTCATTTTGTCACTTCTCATACAAGCAGTTAAGTACCACGAGGGGAAAATAACTATCACCAATCAAGGTCAGGCAAAAAGTCTCAAACGGCTTCAAATATATTCTTAGTACTTGAAACATTACAATATCGTAAAGCAAGCAGAAAATAACCAGACGGATTTATAAAAGAATTTCTTACAGTAAAATAAATACAAGAACTTTATTTTTTTTATTTATGATTTTCCTCGTTCTTGCTTGGGTATTCGGTTGCCGATGTATTATAACCTTACTTGGGTTATGTGCTCCTGTGCAGAGAGCATCAGAGGCTATGCGTTATGTGCGAATTCAGGTATAAAGACAAAGCTTTATGACCAGCTTATCCAGCCTGTTAAACCTGCACAAAATTCAAGATGTCAGTTACAATGTATATTGCTCATTATTTTCTTTTATATAGATGTTTGCTGATGACTCAGACTACAGATGGACAATCTAATAATTGCCAATATGGTAATAGTGCCAACTACTTTAAGAAATTAAAAAAGACATTTAAATTGAGCTTCTTGTATATATTTTTATTTTGTTTACAGGTGTTGGATTTGGTTTCACCGTGACAACTGCTGTAGTTGTTATTGGGTATGCCTTTGAAAAGTACAGAGGTGTTGTGGTAGGAATATGTATGGCATCAACAGGCGCAGGAATGTTTCTCTGTGGCCCAATGCATCAGTATCTTATTGACAACTTTTCTCTCCACGGCGCATACCTTCTCCTTGGTGGAATTTCATCAAATTTATTTGTTTTTGGAGCTTTAATGAAACCATCTGGATTAGAAGAATGGCACAGTAATCTTAAAGCAAAGAACGGAAATAAAGGCACGGCAGTTTTGAAAAGATTTATCCATTTTGAAGTTTTCAAGAATTTGTCATTTTGGTGCATCCTCATAGGAGCAATTTTCATGGGACTTCCATATAGTTTGATATTTGCACATCTTCCAAACTATTCAATAACACAGGGGTTTACACACAACGAGGCAGCCTTTCTGTTAGCTTTAATCGGCCTCGGTAGTACAGTCAATAGACTTCTTGTTGGATTAGCCAGTGGAGAAGGTGGAATTGACGTTTTATTGTTGTATTTTGGCTCTATTACAATTACAGGAGTGCTGACCGTTGTGTTTCCATTATTCTCTTCCTCTTATTTAGGACAATCTATTTACGCTTTAGGATTTGGACTCTACAGTGGTGCAATTATAGCCTTAACTAATCCAATTTCTCTGCAATTGGTTGGCTTAGAACAACTTCCAACAGCAGTTGGTTTACACTTTTGTTGTATTGGCATTGGTGGATTAATTGGCCCACCTGTTGCAGGTAATCAAGTATTTTTTGTTGCAGGTAGTCAAGTGCTTTTATGAGAAAAAAAATTTTGTGCATATATGTGTCATTCCAAAATCAACATAACATTATTGAATGGAGCTAAAACAATAATAACAATAAGCGTTCCTTTTTGGTTAAATAATTGTATTACTGGCAATCAACATTTACATCTATTGCAATGTAAAAATATAAATCATAGCAGCCGAATCAAAGTGAGAACTGAAAAAGACTTATCCAAAGACCATGACCAAGAAACAAATTCACCACAAAAGTACGACACAGAAAAAATGGAGACACACATACAAATGCACAACACGGACCCAATTTAAAACTGTGGATGTCATAAGGTGTACGAGCTGAGTACCGGTACGCATATTCTGGTTCTTATAATACAAACAATACCGAAGTTGCATAAAAAACAGTATGAGACACACACCGTGTTGAAGCATCCGGTAGAAGAAAAAACAAACTTATGTTTTGGTTGTCAATGTCTGTAAACATTAGGAGTTTTTGTGAACAATTTGTTTATGTATCAATGAGATTAGTATATATATTTAGGTATATATTTTCCGGATTTGATAGGCTACAATTGTTTATATTTTTTTCAAAATTTTTGGATTTTCATAGTATTTAGATAAATATTTTTAACAACACACTTTTTGCAGTTTTTATTTTTTTTTTGGCACATTTGTATGTATGTCTTAGAACTACAACTACTTATCTGGTCAAATCAAATAAAAATAGATAAACAAACCATGCATATTAAAACATTTTTCAATGATGTATTTCTAGTACCTGGCTAAATCTTCGTTCATGTCTTATTAACAGCAACTTCGGTTTTTTGTTGTTTATTTTCACTGGGCCGATGCCTCTGCTGGTGGACTGTTAGTCCCCGAGGGTATTTACCAATCCTGTAGCCAGTACTTCGGTGCTGGCCCGAAAAAGAAAGATTTATCTGGAAATTGTGATATCCAAACTAAGGAGTATCTCCCTCTTGAAAAGCGCTGTCCTTATATGGCTTAGATGATTTTTGCTTTTCTATTTAGATCTTATTGGTAATTTGTTCTCTATCAGCCTTTACAAACATTTCGGTACAAGTCACACTATAATCAATTCATATCTTTATTAACCTTTCTAAGATTAATATACAAGTTATGTGACCGAAACTGAACAAATAATAGGATTCCTAAAATAATAATTTATCATGAATAAATATGTGAGTTTACTATTCAACTTTCTCAAATAAAATAAATTATTCTATGAATAGTTTAGTAAAAATAGTTTTTAATTTCAAAATCTACGTAAGTTTGTTTTATTGCATTATTCTTATCTGCTTAATCTCATACTTGTCACAATACTGCCTATAAAGAATAATGAACAAACGGACTGTATATATTTTAGTTTTATGTTACAGCTAAAATATTTCAATTGTTATTGCGACGTCAAATTTATTTGGTCAACCTCATGAGCAACAAAGAAGTTTTTTTTCTCCATAATAACTTCTTGTCCGTTAGAACTCTCAGAGGTAAAATAGTGCAGAATATTTACTGTAAATATACTTCCTGCATATGGCCATTTCGAGAACTTATGTCTCCTCAAATCAGATCAGATAAAAATATTTTGAAAAACCATAAACCAAAAATTTGTTAAATCTCCAATACCCAAAAAGGTCTAAATAGAAACCCAAAGTCACCTTAGGACAGAGCTATACAAAATGGAGATACTCCTTAGTTTTGAGGCTTCATTCTGTGTATGGCACTCGGTAGATGTCCTTGGTACTGGATTTGGCTTCCTATTTCGATATTTTTGGAAATCAGTACTTCTTTTTGTACTACTTTTGGATTATGGCTTTCAATTTTATTTGATTTTAATGCTGCTGATATGAGGTTACTCCTTGAAACACGTGCACAGCATAACGAAATTTACTGTTTTTATGCAACTTCGGTATTTTTGTATTTTGAGCAAACTTACCTAAATTTGTTTATTGCAGATTGACAAATTAAATCGATTGAATTGGAATTATGAGAAATAAAAGTTCTTTTTTGGAGAAATTTATTAATGTTCAAAACGCGACCTTTCACTTACAAACTTTGCTTAGGGCTTTATTATGTTGGTGAGTGAGTCGGCCGCGTTTACAGTCCATGATTCTTCGCTGTTTCCGATGTTGCCATTGTCCTTGGATTATTTGTTTTGGATTGCCGGTTTGGTTCTCACTTATTTTACACATCGATTAACTCCAGAATTACTTTTATTCCTGCATTGACTTGTTTCACAAGCAAACACTTTAACAAGTCTTTGCTGACCAACAATGAAGCAGGTAACCATATTGTGTCACTAACATGGACAACAGTTTTTAAACGACAAACAAAAATACAGAAATTGCAGTTAATTTATCTATGTTCCACTATTGGCCATTGCGACACACGATTAATCGTGAGTGGGCAGATAAAGATGAACCAATGGGGAAACAAAACTTAAGATATTTGAAAGAGCTAATAGAGAGCAAATAATCTTCAGGGCTTAAAAGTACCCCCCACAGATATTTGCACGTAGGAGATTCTCTACTTTGTCTTCAGTGGCAATGTCCTAACAAAATGTATACGAACTGGGTATGAAAAAGACAACATCCCATATCCACGTTAAAACGACCCAAAACAAAGCATCTAGGGGTCACCGTACGGTCTTCAACACAGTGAGGAACCTCACACCATATAGCAATCCCTAAACTGCGCCCTTAAAAGGTAAAAAAGTGAATAAATCAATGGAAACAAACCACATCCAATAACCCGAATATCAAGAAACTAAAATTTTCTAAGAAGACAAGGACAAGCAGATAACCAACATATTCCTGACTTTGGATAGGCGCAAAAATTGCGGTGGGGTTAAACTCGTTTTCTTGGATCCAAACCCTCCCCTATTTGTGGTGAATGGCTAAAAAATAAATACACAGAAAGACTCACAGTAAAAATCAAACTCGAAAAAAGTCCAACTTATCGAGACGAGTACCCTTACCTTAGGATATGTACATAGATGTATAAGCCATAGATAGAGCACTGTACTATCCTTGTTGCCGATATTTTATCACCCACTTGACAAATTACTGTCTCGGTGTGTCCCAGCGTGCTTCTGATACTGAATTTTTGCACCCTCAGCGTGAGTCTGATACTAATGTAAGTCAGTTTCGTCAATAAACGTGTCCGTTCGTAATCTTCCGGTCTATCATTTACATTGACAACCATATCGATGTTGAAGAGGTATGGTTTAACAATTATGAGCTTGTTGAAATAATGGAAAAAAATGAATTCGCATATATTTACTGTGTGTGTGTCAACAAAGATTTTCAAATCCTTTGTTTCCCTGGCATATGCGCAAGTTTGACAACTTTGAAATCAGGTCAAGAGCCCATTGTAGGCCCAGTATTTTCGAGAAGCACTCGAAACTTTCATGAAAGATAACGTCTTTGTAGTGAACATAAATAAGCCATGTACGATCTCGTTTCTGTATTAAAAATCACTGGCCTATGTTTTGGGGTTTATTTTTTTGTTTTTTTGTTTTTTTGTTTTTGTTTTTTGTTTTTTGTTTTTGGCGAGACACTGACATTTAAAAAACACAGTTCAACATCATTTTTATCTGAGGAGCAACAATTCTGTGATGCATAATCCTTAATGCCAGATCAAAAGCAGTTACATGTACTGTCGGCTCCCAAATTGTTCGAACTGATGTTTAACTTGCATGGTAGTTCATACGGGAATATTTCAATAGTAACGTTGCTTTTCTTGTAGAAATTTAGTCTCTTTTTTCACAGGGCACGGTAACATACGATATTGATAGACCGGGTCCCATCTATATATAAAAGGAGGAGTATATGGGACCCAATCTGTGAATATCATATGTTACCGGCACCTGTGCTTTTTCTCTCTATAAATTTTCAAGCGGCAGCCGTGGCAAATAAATGGTTGAAATATACAGTTGTTATCATTACGAACATTTAATGTTTCATGAACCGCAAAGTCGACAATGTTCTTAAAGAATTTGCTCATGAAAGGTCAGGCCATGATCTAAAACAAGAAAACTACAGCTTATATGTAGAGATAAAATTGTTGTAAAGTACCAACTGAACTTTAAAAACAAAACAGACGGACGGTAGCTTAAGAGAATTTAATCTCACAATTATGATAACCTCAAAATGAAGTTATTTTGGTGATACAACGACTATTACATCTCTATTTTTTTAATATAAATCCACCATTTTTTAGCTTGTACATCAAATTCAACCGATTAAATTGGCTTCACTTTTAACCCCAATATCTTTTGTTGTCCAATGTTGTCCCCTTAGTGAATTATACCATCAAAGGGACATTGAAAACCAGAGTTTAGTCATTTAGGTTTTATGTTTAGGAAATAACCGGAACTTGTATGAAATTCGGGTAAAAGATACCTACCTAAACTGTATATTTTGACAAATGATTATCTTCTTTCCTTATTAAGTTTCGTTTCCAAATGCCGTTTTTAACGGAAAAAAGATGATTATATTGAGAAAAAAACCTTTATTACTTTATTTGCACCAATCATCAGGTATTTACTATCAAGTTTCTCTTAATTAAACTTTAATAACCTTTTTTCCGATAACGAGATAACGATTACCTTGTATTTTTGATTCTGTCGGCAACACACATCGGACATCAGAGAAGACGGATAACAGCTTGATTTCTTTGATTGAACAAAGGACATAGCATGAGGTACCATGGGTGGTGTTCAGAGTGCTCTATCTATGGCTAATACATCTATGATATGTACAAGACAGTTACAGTTTTACTCGGAGCACCGGGTAGTCCTGAATTCTATGGAATCAATGGTTTAAGAATTATTATTTGATTATTTCCTCAGGTTTAATTGTTGACAGTGGAGGGTCGTATGAGACAAGTTTCTATATCTCAGGTAAGTTGATGTTTGTGTTTGTGTCAGAATTTAATAGATCGGTAATGGCACTACAGAGTCCTTGAAGTGCTTGATTTTCATAAGGTATATGCACTACCGTATATATCCTTTCAATCTTACAATCTTCTACAAGTCTGAAAATTCTAAGTTTTAAAATATTTATCTATGGTATTACTATGAATTACAAGTTTAGAAGAACAAAAGAAACCATAATCAAACCCATCAGTTAAATCGTCTTTATGCATGCTTTGCAGTTTTCATCATCTTGTATGATCTAGTATTTTGCTATGATCTACCTATTTCGATATTTTTGGCAATGAGTACTTCTTTTTTAACTATTTTTGGATTATGGCTTTCGATTCCATATTGTTTGATTTTAATGCTGCTGATAAGAGGTTACTCCTTGAAACACGTGTACAGCATAACGAAATTTACCGTTCTTTATGCAACATTGGTATTTATTATATTTTGAAACCAT
This sequence comes from Modiolus philippinarum, assembly GCA_002080025.1. Classification (NCBI taxonomy): domain Eukaryota; kingdom Metazoa; phylum Mollusca; class Bivalvia; order Mytilida; family Modiolidae; genus Modiolus; species Modiolus philippinarum. The sequence goes on along the minus strand of MJUU01067198.1, from coordinate 71,007 downwards.
TGGGCCGATGCCACTGCTGGTGAACCAGAGGTCCCCGAGGGTATTCACCAGCCCAATAGTCAGACTTGTCTGACATGAAAATCACCTTGCGTTTAATAGAAATTTACTGTTATATCAAAATTCCAACCCCTTAAAAATACTTCAAGGCTTCATTCCGTGTATGGCACTCGGTGGATGTCCTTGGTACTGAATTTGGCTACCTATTTCGATATTTTTGGCAATGAGTACTTCTTTTTTAACTATTTTTGGATTATGGCTTTCCATATTGTTTGATTTTAATGCTGCTAGCTGATGAGAGGTTACTCCTTGAAACACGTGTACAGCATAACGAAATTTACCGTTCTTTATGCAACATTGGTATTTGTTATATCTAGTACTAGTAAGTCTTGCCATTGTGTATAGGAGTTTATTGTGTATTTATTTTTGTGCCATAGATCCTTTGAGTATTTATTTATTTATCAAAGGATCTATGACGCAATAATATATTTGTTGGACCCTACTATGCTTGCTGTACAAACCCATGCTAGTAAGACCACAAATCACAAAACAGTATAAAATCATGTGAACAAACATCAACAATGTGGACAGGGACATGGTAATCTTTTTTAGGACTCCATATATAAACCTGTAAAACATCGTATATATGTTGTCATATAATTGTTTTCAATTTCAGTTTTCAATCAATAAACGATGGTACGCCACCAAAAATTAATTTAAATATTTGTTTTGATTGGCAGGTGCGTGTCTCCTTACAGCAGCCTTATTTACATTGCTATCAGCTGTGAACAGACCAAAGCTACCAGCTAATCTGACATTAAATGGCGACATAGACTACAGCGTGGACAAAGTAAATGGTCATGTACTTGCCAAAGTTGTACAAGGCTCTGGATTTTTTAGTGGTTCGGGATACTTAGGAGGTTCGGGATTAATGGCCGCTCCTGAAATATTTTCTGGCTCTGGATCATTTCGTGGCTCAGGGTTCTTAACAAATCGATATATTGATTCAAAGCTCAAAATTAGCAGTAATGAAAATGGAGAGGCAGTTCCATTAAATACATAAAACAGATGATTATATTTTAAAGAGATGATTAATTTGTTCTTAATGCAAATTAAGAGGGCTTTGTGGATCTATGATTACGGTTTTGCACGGAACAGCTGGCACTGAATGAAGGTGCTGAAATTGTTGTTGGTCAAACAATTGTTTTTAATTTATATGGTTCAATACATATTTAGATCTGCAATGCCAAAAGGAGTCTAGAAAAATATATGTTTCTAGGCATTCTATTCTATATCATAATTTGAATTTGTTTATTAGAATCACTATGGTTTAAACAACACTAGGTGATGCATGTCGCATTCCATTTCATGATTCCAAGACAACAATGGTTCATGTTACAAATATATTGTTATCAAATTACAATGAGAACTCAGAATATCATGAATGTAATTTTCTGTTTGTTTGTTTGTAAATTACCTCAGAATCTTTCGAGGCGTAGACTAAATACTAGAGTTTATGATATATTTGTGAGCTGTTTTGTTTTGTTTAAGCGCCAACAAGCTATAATACAAAACATTCTGCACAATATGCACATTTTACAAGAAATACCTGATAACTGGCAATCCCAAATATAACAAAATTGAAGCGCTAAAATAACCCTATGATGGATAAATACTTCTAATAAAATGGCCTACGTAAGATGTGACACTCGTTATGCTAACATGTTATACAATCTTCACTAACAAAAACCGAGAGGTACGTATCCACTGGCTGTACAGTTTGGTTTCTTGGACGTCACGTGTGCCGTTGGCAATACTTGTTAAACGAATGGATGCTCAGAAATGGAAGAAATATATATTTTAGCCCTTGTTTCTTATGTCATTGGTTTGAAATTTGATAATAAAGAATTGAAACCCAAGGATTATAATCATAGGCAGATGTTAATTGTGTATTGTTTTTTGTTTATTTATTGTCTGAAATGTTTAGTTAATATCAGTCAACCGAATACCATTTGAAACTGGAACTAAATACATCCTGCAAACCTTATGACCGTATATCATAGAAAAAATATCCACGTTTAATCTATGTGCTTAAATTGTAACATTGTCTTATGTTTTTAAGTGAAATCAGTATAGATTTAAGTCAAAACGAATTATTTCTATATTTTCTTTCATTATTGACTGGAACTTTGGAGACAATGTTGTTAAATGTAACACATCGGATAGATTTTATTACAGGAGACCTCAACAATGAGAAAATACGTGATCTTTTTCACAAAATGTCCAAAATATCGTGAACCCCAACCCATCATTTGAAACATAACTTTAAAAAATTGATGGACGCAGTCGAGGAATATGCCAGACAATTGGCTAAGAGAGACAAGGAAAAAGTCGAAGCACTGTCCGACTGGATCAGGTCCATCAAGTCATTGATTGTAGCTCGAATGAGGCGCCTTAAGATAACCATGAACCCCAATTCAAAAAGCAATATTCGACGATCCCGAGTAGAAAAAACATTGTCCTTCCTCTATGACAATTATGTCATTGTACCAGCTGACAAGGCCCAAAACAACATCACATTTATCTGCAAAAGACACTACATTGACTGCTTAATGAAGGAGATGGGCATTGACAGTTCATTTGGCAACCCCACATACAAACTCTCCACCATACCAAGGGAGGACATATTAAACAGTCAGTTTGAGTGAAGAGAACAACAACCTTCCTTGTATCTACGGGGTACCTAAATTACATAAATGCCCTTACAAACAGAGATGCATTGCTGGGTCTGCCAAATGCAAAACAAAACCCTTTCCAAGCTCCTTACTTCATTACTTACTGCAGTCAAAGATGGCCTTAAGATATATAGTGATACTAGTTGAGCGAATCAGATGTGGATTCTCAAAAACTCGAAAGACTTATTAGAATATCTATCTTCAACTGAACTCAACCACTTCAACAGTGTCAAAACATTTGATTTTTCTTCTCTCTATACTACTCCTCCACATGATAAGCTAATGTCAGTACTGCGGGATTTAATACACCAGTCTTTCTGTACTAACAAGGGTGAGAAAAGATATACATATTTAGTGATAGGAAAAGATGGGACCTATTTTGTTAAACATCACACTGATTCACACAAAAAGTATACAGAGGAGAATGTCATCGTTATGCTGGAATTCTTGATTGATAAAATATTTGTAGAATTTGGAGGGCAAGTCTTCTAACAGACAATAGGGATACCTATGGGGACCAATTGTGCGCAACTTTTAGCAGATTTGTTTCTTTATTCGTATGAAGCCAGGTGCATACAAGGGCTAGTTCAGAAAAAAGACAATAAGCTAGCCAAGTCCTTTAATTTCAGCTTCCGTTATATAGATGATGTTCTTTCATTGAACAATCCTCAATTTAATGATAACCTTCATCTTATATACCCAAATGAACTCGAAATTTAGGAGACCACTGATACACCATCATCAGCATCATACCTGGACCTATACCTCTACATTGACAACTCTGGACGTCTGAAAACAAAACTTACGACAAGCGTGATGATTTCGACTTTCCAATAGTGAACTTCCCGTTTTTGAGNNNNAGTAATATTCCCACATCTCCGGCATATGGCGTGTACATTTCACAACTCATTCGCTATTGCCGTGCCTGTAGTTTGTACGGCGATTTTGTCAACAGAGCGAAATTACTGTCTCAAAAACTTATACATCAAGGGTATGTTCAGTCACTATTGCAGTTATCACTACAGAAGTTTAACGGTCGTCACAATGATTTGACAGACCGTTACAATGTGTTTCTATTTCACAGATGATGAATAGATATCTTTGGGTAGATCCAGAGTTATAACCGGACTGACTAACACCGACTGTGACAAAATCGGACTTTCCAGTGGCAGTGTGACGGGTGCCACGCGTGGAGCAGATCATGCTTACCCTTCCGATACACCTGATGATACTCCCGGTTTTATGTGGGAGTTCACATTGTCAGTGCTTTTGTTTTTTGTGTTGTCTTGTATATCACTCTGTCACCTTTTACTTTTGTCTTCGTTGCTAATGTTTGTGGTTCCGACTTGTCCTTGCTATTGTCAAAGTACTTAATATATAAACAGAAGCCTTTCAAACTTTTACCTAGTAATGTTTGAGAGTTAGAGAAGTAAAACGTACCATTGATTTTAATTGGTTTAGTCAACGGGTCAGAAAATGACATAAACCAACCAGTCACCAAACTGATTTTTCAACACCATATTCCAGCTGATATGTGACGGGTGCCATGCGTGGAGCAGATCATGCTTACCCTTCCGGAGCACCTGATGATACCTCAGTTTTTGTAGGGATTCACACTGCTAGTGCTTTAGTTATGTGGCGTTCCTGTTCATTTGTATTTATTTGTTTTGTCTTTGTCATACCGTCTCAATTCGTGTTGGATATGAATTGTCGTGATTTTGGATTTAAGATTTTAGAATTCCCCCTTTCTTCCTTCTTGCTTCGGTATTCGTTTGCCGATGTATTACTGAAAATAAATCGATATGCGGCCCTGACTTTTAAGGTCCCACACCGATATTAATTTTTCTAGCATTGAGATGACTACCTTGATTTTTCGGTTGCTTACGAATAGTCTACTTCAGCAAGGGTTTGTTACCCATAACCCGAATTCATCACTACAGAAGTTTTACGGTCGAAATCACGATCGCTATGGGATATATGTTTATCTGGTGACAACATATCTTTCCCTTTACAGCCCTCTACCGGATTTGACATAACGACATAACGAGTTGGCATGTTCAACACGGCAGGTGTCTTATAAGAAGCAGGTGATGCTTACTCTTAAGTGCATATGATCTAACCGATGGTTTTTATTGGGTCCGTGTTGCTCTTCTGTGTGTGTCTTCATTTTTCTTTTCTGTCCCGTACTCATGTTGTGGCCTAGTTTCTTGGTGTTTCCGATATTGCCTTTGTTGTGGATTGTTTGTTTCTTGACCCAGTTTTCACTTTATTTACATTGCAAGTATTTGTCTTTGAAATACCGCAGAAATACTACCTAGTACAAGGTGTCTGATGCAAAAAGTTATCTAGTAAGTGTTAAAAGAATGGCACGACCATTCGAGGCGTCATAAATCCGGTGCGGCAGGGGTGATAATCTGACGGATGAAGTATTAAAATGATAAGTCCTGTAGTTTTCAACAAGAGTTAGAGCGGACCAAAAGAATGAAAATATTACAGTGGAAGAATTTCAAAAATAATAATTAATATCCAGAAAAAATGCAATTACTTATTTATATCTTTTAACAGAAGAACATACATTTATACTTTTACCCGGCTAACCAATAAATTTTTACTATTTCTAGTGATGTTTGAAATATTTTAAAACCACTCCTTCCTGAAAGAGAATCTACTTGTAATTAACTATAGATTTCATTATTTAATATATATGAATGGAAATCACCTCTTAAATATGCCCTACTCTTGAAATCAGCCAAATATATGTGCTTATTCCATTTGTTTTCTGATATAGATAGATTTTAATTCAAATTAAACTCTTTAAAATCATATTTTTGGTAAACAAAAGAGCATTGCATGTATTCCCATTTGCTCCAATAGCTGTAGCTTTCTACAGAAGAGAATTATGCAGTCTTCTTCAGCTTTTAAATGGGCCAATGTCACTTTTGTGCACGTTTCTAGCTCCAATTATTGGGACGTGAAAACCCTGGTATGGTCAGGCTTTGATATGTATATATATTTGAACAAATTTAACAAAGGACCTAGGCCATTTTTCAAATAATTCCCCAAAATATTACCTGGTGGTAAAATGCTCAAAAAAAAAAAAAAAAAAAAAAAAAAAAAAAACTGGCAGTGAAATTCACCCTCAAAAATACCTGGCAGTGAAATACAACCCTCAAAATACCATGCATTTTGTACCTCTATAAAGAGATACGTAACACAGAATTTTTCCAAAAATAACATGAAAATGCTAAAATATGAAGTTTCGTCACTCCTGTGTTTGAGGCCCTAAAATACTGCATATTTTTACACCCCCAAAAATACCTGAAAATATCTCAACCCATAAATCACAATCAACTTGAACATTTTGACCCACATAAAAAATAGTTCGAGCCTATGTATGGGAAAAAATTTGGGAGTATCCCCATCACCCTGGGACCTAGATGCAATGAAAGAATTAATTTATTCCTGACACTGGCATGCTGTATTGACTAAAATAAAACACTAAATTGTTTCGCATCTATAAATACAAAAGCCATTGACATTAAAATGAGGACATTATCGCGTTGCACCTAGGTCCCATTGAATATGGTACATTCTGATAATTCTTGTCGGTATAGCAGTCCACCTAAGATTTCCACTAAAATCCGAACGATATATTACGAGTACGGGCTTGATAATTGATACCATTTCTCAAATCAACTTTTGTTAACTCTTACATCATCAAACCGGCAAAAATGATTATCTTTGCCATTCACATAATTAATTAAAAAAGAAAGTGAACATTTTTTGTTTCACAAGTGCTATCTTTCAGACCCCCATTCACTCTTCGAACATATTCAACTAATAATAACTCGTGCACACATTTTTGTATTTGTATCTCGTGTGAACATGTAAGAAGCTAGTGAGCACAAGTTAGTAACTCTTGAGTTAAATGCAGCTAACTTTGGGGGAAACTTGTGCGCACGAATTGAAAATCTCGCAAAAAGATGTTACTAAAAATTCGTAAGCANGACATGTTATGGGGAAAATGTTCAGTTTTACAAAATACAACTTTGTTAACGATTTAAATTTTTTTGTTCAATGATTTAATTCGTAAACTGTAAGAGATGGCTGATGACATGTAATTAAGAAAATTTTTCTTGTTTCATCAAGCCAAAACACTTATTACGAGACTTTGCTAAAAATTTTCTTCGGGTAGACCTACATTTGTTCTCTGAACAAATGACTTATATTTGTATTTGTATCTCGTGTGAGCATGTAAGAAGCTAGTGAGCACAAGTTAGTAACTCTTGAGTTAAATGCAGCTAACTTTGGGGGAAACTTGTGCGCACGAATTGAAAATCTCAAAAAAGATGCTACTAAAAATTCGTAAGCATTTCTATGTGGAAATTGTGTGTTCAGGCTTAAACTCGTTTGCCTCTGTTGTCAACCTATCCTGCACAAATAAGTAAACCGTGCGCCCAATTAAAGAAATTACAAATGCACCGAGGAGACAATAGATAACAATCATGCCGTATTTCGTAAATCGTGCGAACATCTATAGAAGATGCTGAAGTTGTATATCCCAAAAGTTACAATTAACTTCTATGTTAATGAAATTACATCGTCTTCCTTAAAAAAAAACATAAAATAAGTTGACTTTATCTTGTAACAGTGCAGTAGATGTGCTAGTCAGCGCCGGTTTTTACGACGTTATCGTGTAACGTAAAGTAACACCAATACCGTGCGTAACGTCACACAAATCAAATTGTCCGTAGAACGCGCATAGTTATATTTTTTGGTTTGGTTGATTTAGAAAATAAAAACGATTTTTATATGGAACATTCCTTTACACCCAATTTTTTTTTACGTATTCGCGAATTCATTCACATTTTTTACGAGCAGATAAGCCCGTGATTATATGCCAACTGAATACATATTAAAATAGAAAGGTTTTAATTAATAACGATAGGAACTCGGCTATGCCCCAGTTCCTATCGTTATTTTTGTTTCTTGTCTCCATTAGTGTTTTTCTGGTGCAATTCGCTTTCTAATTGTGGCATGTGATTGTAGTTTTCGGCCATTCTGGTTGTTGACTGTTATCCCTTGTTTGTAATTTTAATGATATTCTATTAATTTTCAACAATTGTTTCATAGTATTCTGAAAATGGACATCGGGACAAAAATAAATTTCAGTATTACTGTAATTAGTTCCTGGAGATTTCAAGAACTAATGCCTATTCATTGGAGATGAAGTCAAAACATTTGGAAGACTAAAACAAAAACAAAAACAAAAACGAAAGATGTATAACAGCCGAAAGAAAAAAATCAATGTGATCGAAACTTAAAATGATAGAGTCAGAAAAGGAAAGAGCCTTGCAAGAATGTGATGCTCTATAGCTTTATTCAAAAATTTCTGAAGTTTACATATTACAGGTTTCCCAACGAAATCTGTTTTCTGGTAAGCACAGAAGTAATGAAGTGCTTGGCTATCCAAACAACATAAAAGACCCGGGATAATAGAATGATTTATATATATATATATTCAATAGGTTTGATTGTAGACACTGGAAGGACTTGTGAGACAAGTTTCTATATCTCAGGTAAGAAAGAAAGGAAATGGGGTAAATGTCCAGGAGACAACATCCCATATCCAGGTTCAAATGACCCAAAACAAAGCATCTAGGGGTCACCGTACGGTCTTCAATACAGTGAGGAACCTCACACCATATAGCAAGCCCTTAATGGCCCCAAAAAGGTAACAAGTGAATAAATCAATGGAAACAAACCACATCCAATAACCAAATATCAAGAAACTAAAATTCTATAATTGGCAATCTATTCTGGATTCATAAGTCGCTGTTCACCAGATATCATGCAAACATTTTAAGCATTTTTGGCATCGTGGATTTCCTATGTTTGGATTCTAGTGATGCTGATGAGGAATTAATTTCCGATATGGCCGTACAGCTCATAAAAATTAATTGCAGTTGGAATTAACATATGTGTTATGGTCTCATGTTCATTTACTCCATATCCTTTCGTAAAATATGTAATAAGTTAGGCAATGGCATATAATACAGATATTATAAAAATAATGACAAATTGCCATCTTAATACACGGCAACTCTTCATTTCTATTTGAACATAGGAGAAATTTCGACTTGACAATTTTCGTGCTGTCTTAAGTAAAGTTAGGATTTTTTTTTCGGGAAACACCGCTTTGTGAGTTGAGTTTTTCTGTCATTTTGACATCTCGGGGCATCATTTGTCTCAAAGACCACAACATTCAAATTTTCTGATAATTAAATTAATTTTAAACTCCCAAATTCAAAGCATGCAGGTTTCACCATTGATGAATTATCTATAAAAAAAATACAGAATTGAGCAAATTTAGTATTGTTAACAAGTGAGACCCATTACATCTACAGAGTATAAGTGGAGGATCATGGAAATATGACTATTTCTCTACAATGTCATCTAGGATATCTTCAGTTTAAAGAGAAAATGCTTTATTTTGTTCAACAAACATCTTAACAATGTGCAAAAGTCGCCTAACACATGTTTCTCACAGTGGATAGACATTTTCTACTGATATAAATGAGTAATGTTTTTTTCTAAAATTTGTATTGGATATATTTCGATTTTTACAAAAAACTTTGCATTTCAGTCAATTTTGGCTATGTTATTCTATTATCAAAATAAAAATTTGAAATATTGCATAATGGCCAATTTGCGACTTCATATCTTTAATCTAAAAAAAAACTAATGCAGCAAAAAAAAAAATCTCATCATCAGCCATTTTGAAGCTAGAGCCAAGAACTTGTTTGTTAAGTTAAACCGCTGAATTTGACATCTTTGAAATTAATGAATTCTCATTATTTCGAGGATGGTTGGGTCACCATTATATACAGTGTGAATGGTCTTTTATATACTATGCATTCTTTTATTATTTACTACTCGAACTTGTCAAGATGACCAAAAAGCAAGTACTATTATATTCAATGTAGAACTTGTTGTATTAAAATATCTTATTACATGAATTAAACTAGTTTAGGTCATAAGTAGATTTACGCCATCAATTGAAACAGCCGTCGAGGTATCTTTTCTGGTTTTCTAGTAGGTAATTTCTGAATACGTTAAACATTGCATTATATAAGTTAAATTTCTATAAATTCCATGACCAAATTGGTAAAAGTCGGGGCAATTTTGTGCCCACTGCTGATCCTGATTTATGTCGACGGGTTTCAGTATCTTGCATGAAAAAAAAATGTTTCCAATTATGAACCGCAGATCGTTTATAATAAGTTCTTCATTTATTCGTTCCAGTAAAAGTACTTTATCCAGCCAATATAGGATTGCCCCAAGTCCATATTTGTAAGGTATATTAGTATAAAAGTTCATAAAATCAAACGACATAACTCTAGGGAAAAGATGCATTTCGTTTGGAATCTAATTTTGTGATTTTAATGAACAACGATATCCACAAAATTGGAATCACATGAGCAATTGTACCATCACAGTATTCGTATTACAGATGCATTATTTATTCACTTTTATGATTTTTTGTAATCCATATAGACTGCTTGATTAGTTTGTTTAAAGTTTGTTGCATCATTGAATTCTTTGTCTGTTAGACATTTCTATACTTTTGAAGTAAGACCTTGAGACTGTTTAATATTCTTTTAATTTTACTTTGTAATAATTAGTATCATTCAGCATTTTCTCTATAAAGTTTTTCTAATTTTCAGTGTACATTATGACAACTGCACTCCCCTTGTTGGCCTCTTAATATCTCGGCAAACGAATACCGAAGAAAAAAGGAGGAAAGCAGAAATTCCAAAATAAAAAAAACCAAAACAAACAAAAAACAAACAAACAAACAAAACACAGAAATTCACATTCAACACAAATTGAGACAGCCCAACAAAGACAAAACAAATTAAATAAAATGAACACACACGCCACAAAATTAAGTCCCAATTAAATTGTAATTTAACTTATTCTCCCCATTTTCGCCCGAAAATTTTTATACTTAAGTTTTTGAAGGTTTTAAATTTGGAATTTTAAAATATGATCACAAAAATCATCAAGTGTTTGATGTCTCCCTTTTGGTGGACAATAATTGGTTTTATTTCTAACCAAGGATTCATCAGATCATGCTTACCCTTCCGGAGCACCTGATGATACCTCAGTTTTTATAGGGGTTCACACTGCTAGTGCTTTAGTTTTGTGGCGTCCTTGTCCATTTTATACACCCGTCCAAGGACGTATATTTGTAGAGGTATTTGGTATGATGACCTCTCGATCTGTATATTTTGTCGTGAAATTTCGATTTTTCTCGCAAGAGTAATTGGACTTTATTCGTCAAGTTTAAGGCAATTTTTTACATGTCGCGCTCTAACTTGACAACACTATCATACTTTGTAGAGGTATTTTGTATTATGGCCTCACGATCTGTGTACTTTTTTGCCAAATTTTGATTTTTCTTGAAAGAGTTATAGGACTGTATTTGTCAAATTTAAGGCAATTTTTTACATGTCGCACTCTAACATACAAGTACTTTGATCAGCTCACTTCAAACTTTGCAGATTGATTTGTTAAAGGGATATCAAGCTCAATTTTACATACAAGTACTTTGATCAGCTCACTTCAAACTTTGCAGATTGATTTGTTAAATCCCTTACATAAATCACTAAAAGTTTTGAAGGGGTGACGAGGGGCGTATCATGCGACTTGGCGCAGCTGTTTATTGTTTATTTGTTTCGTCTTTGTCATACTGTCTCAATTTGTGTTGCTGTGAATTGCCGTGATTTTGGATTTTAGAATTTCCCCTTTCCTCGTTCTTTTCTTCGGCATTCGTTTCCCGATATACTTCATCTTCATTATCTAGGAATTCTCGACCAAACTTAGTCGTCCTACAAAGTTCAGAGACTTTATCTTTTATTTGGTGATAAATTGGTTATTTTGGAGATAAATTTCAGACCTTTCCGATTTCTTAAATTTCTATTTTTAAATACGATAGTTTGCGTTTTTTGATAAGTTTATAGCCTTTTGAACTGTGAACTTGCTTCGAAAGTTTAGAAATGATAAAATGATTAAATTATTAAAAATCAATTTCATTCATTTTTAAAGGTTTCGCCACTTCAGACAATGTTTCGAACAATGTTTTTTTTTTAATGAATAAAACCCAGATATGGGTCGTATATCGTTTTCTTTTGATAACATAACTGTTCTTGTTTCAAGATATCCCAGGTGAATAAAAAATTACGTGAATCTTATTACAAAGAACAAATACACGCGTTCGAGTTTACAACTTTACTCGATAAATTGCTTGCAGGATTCACCGTCACGCTTTTTATCGGTTTTTGTCATATCCGGTACAGCAACGAAAATCAAGTCACCAAAAATGTAAGTAAAGACAATTGTTTCAAGTTGTTTATTTATTTTAATATTATTCCTAACAAAATATTGACTGCAGACCTGCTTGTGTGCTTGATGCAATTTTGCATAAAACTACCAGCGATAAAAAAATAGATTGATAAAGAATATTTTTGTTGCATTCAGCAGATCTACTGGATACATTTTTAATGCATATTAGGTTTGCTTCAGGTCTGCTGCACATGTCTAGCTTTCCAAATAAGGAACGATGCTGCAAATATTTCCACAAAGAATCTGCGGACATTGCTGCGAACTTCTTGTATATATTACCTACAATTTTCCTGCAAACATAGACGCGAATTTCCTGCAAGCGATGAGTTTTATTCCTTTTTATAGGAGAATGTTTGCAGAAAACTGATAGAAACAGATCTCTATGTGTACATTATATGATCACTTTAAAGATTAATTGTTGTTGCCTCTACTGGATTTGACTTTACTACCGGATTTGACATGTTCAACACAGCGGGTGTCTTATAAGAAGCAGGAGATGCTTACTCTACCGGTGTACCCGATTTCACCCATGGTTTTTATTTGGTCCTTGTTGTTCATCCTTGTGTGTGTGTGTGTGTGTTTTCATTTTTCTTTTCAGTGCCGTACTCATGTTGTGTCTGTTTCTTTGTCGTTTCCGGTGTTGAAATTGTCCTTTGATTATTCGTTTTGGAACAACGACAGTAGAATACCGAAGGAACAAGGGAAACGAAGACCACAAAAATCGAAGTCCAAAGACATAACAAAAACGGCAACAGAGAAAAACAAAGACAAAACAAGGACGTGAGACAGCTACAGTGCACGGAAATAAAAAGACGACATTAAATATTAAGGCACTCATAGTTTGACCTCCCATGAAAACCGGGAGTGACATCAGGTGATCCGGAAGGGTAAGCATGTCCTGCTCCGCTTGCGGCACCCGTCACACTATCAGTGAGTCAATCCAGGGTTGAGTCAAAGCCGGTTAAGACGTGAAATCTAGCTGAAAATGTCCGTTTTCATTTGGGACACAGACACGTCATATCTGTCAATGATGTCATGGTGTCGGCCTTAGAATTTCTGAAGGGATAAAAGCAACAAAGGCTGAACAAATCCCTGACTAAGCAATTTTTGGGACAGTGTTTTTGCTCTATTAAAAAAAAATCAGTGTAAACTACATGTTCGACAGTAACGAATCAACTGTGAAATGTACACTTAATAGACTGGAGAGGTAGGTATATTGCTGCTCAGAAAGGGAAAATTCACAATTGGGAAGTTAATGATCACGTTTGTCATATAGCTTAGTCTTCATCAATGTATATCAAAAGATCTAAATACGAAGCTGAAGTAGGTGTATCAGTAGTCTTTTTAATTTCAAGCTCATTGGGATAGATCTGGTGTAAATAATCCTTGAATTTTGGACTATTAAGAGAAAGTACATCGTCTATGTAGCGGAAGCTGAAAAAAGGGACTGGGCTAAATGTTTTTGTTTGACGGTTCGGTTCTCACTTACTTAATTACAAAATTTAAAAATTGACATATTTGAATTATTTGAAATTACAATTAATCTGTCCATAGTTATATTCATTTTCAAGTACTAGTATCAAATTTTCTTTTAAAGACTACCAACTCATTTAAATTCAATAAAAAATTACATATGAAATACAGAGAAAATGTTCAGTTTTTTTTACTTATTTAACATGTGATTAATATTACGATATCTTTGCAATTGCTGTTGAGTTGCTGCCGGACACTATCGCAATGACAGGGGAGGTTTGGCGCGCCATAAAACCGGTTCATCCCGCCATTTTTTGGAAATGCCTGTACCAAGTCCGTTAGACCATTACGGTCGACAATTTTCCAGTGGTTTCTATCTGATTTGACCTTTCGTTTCCTGGACTTCGGCTCTTGACAACTCTTCGGTAATTTTGTTTTTACCCACATTTGCAATTAATTTGTGATCACCATTTCATGCATGTATTAAGATTTATATTCTGAAACTCAGTATTATCTCGTTTAATACATCAAATATTATTTAAAGCGGTTCACTTTTTGTCATAACAAAGAAAAAAAACTGTCGCCTATACAAAGCAGAAATAATACATTCCAAACATAACACTAAAAACTTCATTTGGCTGATTTAACTCGTTTTCTGTTTCTGTTACTTCATCCGAAATTTCTGCCTACATCAGACGATAAATATAGTTTTCTGCAAACACAGTGCAACATCTGATATTAAAAAAAAATATAAAAATTCTTCAAGTATAAAATGGTCGCAAACTTTCTGCAAACAAACTATGTATTTGTTTGTTTGCTTTGAGCTTAATTAAAAAATCTGCGATGTTTGCAGCATGTTTGCAGTTAGCATCGAATACCTGCAAGCAAAAAATCTTTTTGCGAGCGATTTTATATGGTGCAAAAATGTTGTAAGTCTTACGAGAATTCATTTTTACCTACGACTTATCACGAGAATTTTTTATAGAAAAAATGAATCAAATTATATTTTTATTTCAAAATATTTCAAGTGTTTTCTTGTAACTTGAATTACAGGAAATGGGGAATTAATTATCGAAGAGCCGATTTATCAGGAGCTCAAACCCAAGGGCATAAAGACAAAGTATGTGCCAAAGCACGACTGAAAAAGTTGTAAACCGCAATGGTCCTGACTTGGTACAGGCATTTCAATAGAAGTGTTTGATTAACAGATTTTGTGATGCGTCAACCCCACTCTTCATTGCGTTAATTTTTGGTAGCAACACGGCTATCGGAAAGTTGAAGTTAAGAAAAGAAATGTTCATCAAAGTACTAAGTTAAAAAGAATCTGGAATTAACTTCATGTCTTTAAATTACGATTAAATTACGATATATTTGCCTAAAAGAGCTCAAATTCCTGAAAACTATGGGTATCAAAAGCTAATTTTCTATATTTCGTTTCAGTGCTTTCAACATGAGAGACGTGGATAAAGGCCATGCTTGGTTGTGCTTCATTGGTGTGTTCTGTGCCCATTTTTTAAATGCTACTATTTCGTTTGGATCTGGTATCTTTCATGTTGCTCTTCTGGATTATTACAAAGAAAGTGTAGCAAAGACCGCTCTAGTTGGATCATTGTTTGGTAATTTTATGCGTCTGCTTGGTGAGTTAAGCAATGGTCTGAGACAGCGACCAACTTTGAAGACTTATATTTTCCTCAGTATAAGCATGTAAATCTGCTCATACAGGCCTTGAAAAATCAATAATATACGTCTGATGTCAAAGACCAACTGCATGAGTTAAAGCTCTAGGATGCGATATTATCGAATTAAGCAAAGCAACTGTTTACTTTTATTTTATAGCTTAGATAAACATATGCATGAGTATTGAGCAACGGTACAGACGTCCCCAAAACCGATAATAAAAAGGAGTTTTAAAGCACGAGCTTCAAGTAGTGAAGTATTTCCTACAGAACCAAAGGGGGGGGGGGGAAGATGGAATTCGAATATCAAAAATGAAAAAAGACGGCAATTCATATTTTATACAAATTGAGACAACCTAACAGAGACAAAACAAAAAAAAAATAAATAAAAAAGATAAGAAAAAAAAAATTATTAATAAAAAAAGAAAAGAAAAGAACAAGAATCCCACAAAACTAAAGCAAATTAAATGTATACAATTTCTTGGTTCTTGAAATGACAAGGCCAAAGCGAAGAAGCAATCTCTTTTGTAGCGCCCCATGTTAATGGTTTTTGTCAACTAAAAATGTCATGCCTATGGAAATGT
The DNA here is from genome assembly GCA_002080025.1 of Modiolus philippinarum. Taxonomy (NCBI): domain Eukaryota; kingdom Metazoa; phylum Mollusca; class Bivalvia; order Mytilida; family Modiolidae; genus Modiolus; species Modiolus philippinarum. The sequence continues at coordinate 55,134 of MJUU01067198.1, read as the reverse complement.
TCAGGTACATTTGAAGCTAATAAACAGAATTTAGATTATTCCTTATAGTAGGGTGCCCAAGGTCCAAAAAGACGCTTAGTTTTCGAGTTTTTGTTAACGGAATCACACAAGGCTAATTAAGTCTCCCAAACGAAGTTTGTGGAGACTTATTGTTTTTACCGCGTTTCTTATTATTATTTTTATTTTAAATGATAGAACAACTATTAAATTTCAAATTTTTAGTTGTCGTAGAAAGTTCCTATGGTCACGATTTCTCTAATTTCTCCTTTTTTAAGGGTGTCCTAAAACAGTGCTCGGGATATGGTATCTTTAAAGTTATAGAAAATAGTAGTACTCTCTTATATTCTAATAAAAAGTTATTCACGATAAAGTCAAGGCCTGAAATATTCATTTGAATCATAGAATGCAAGTTATTTTTGACTGGTTTTTGTAATTTATCGGTATTAATGTCGGGGTAATTTTGAGTCTCAATTAACGACATTTTCAATGAATGCGAAATAACTATGCTTTATTTCTGAAAAATTCCAACTTTAACGAAACTACATATACAAATTGTACATATGCTCCAAAAAATCATGGATGTAATGTTTACCGTTAAAGAGAATTCAACATTTAAAAAACAAAATTTGCGTAAAACTTCCAAATTTTAGTCGATGTGAAGACCGTGCCAATAGGTCATGTTCTCTAAAGTGAGATATAACTCAAATCGTTCCTTGTCAAAATCACTTGACAAGCCAAAGTCTAGTTAAATAGCGGGAATCTATTGAAAATTTTACGTTGCTTTTGATTTGATTTTCCAAACACATGTGTTTGTTTTCACGTTTAAAATAACTTTTCCATATCATTTCAGATAATATAAGAGGGTTTTGTTTCAGTAGGAACGGTCTTACTAAGAATTATATCAGTGTGTGTTTTGGGGGAAAAATTGACTTATTTATACCAATAAGAAAAGTACGATTTATTTCGCCTTAACTTAGTTTATTTTTTTTAGCGATTTAAAATTAAATTCAAGCTTTCCTTTAAAGAATTATCATATAAAAGTCTGAAATGCTCAGTTCTTTATATCCGAAAGAACCCATCGTATCACGGAGGTGCAAATATTCAAAATGACGGGCCTTTAAAACAAAATGCCAACTTTGAAACTTGTTGAATAAAGACAACAGACAAATTATTATAAAAAGTAAAACTAAAAAAACTACCCCAATAAAATTTACAACAATATTCGAATTTCGTTGCAGTTTTATCTGTGAAATGAAGCTCACTTTAAAATGCATCAAAATTTTCAAAATTTTAGGAGCTGACCTTTGACCCCATCTAAAGTAAAATGTGACCAAATTCAATCTCTACGACATCGTCATTTCGATGCGCCAAGGTATCCTCTTTCCAAACATGTATAATACAGGTGTGTGTTATTCCGTTAACCCAAAATCGGAAAAATCGTCTCTTGGGCACCCTACAATTAGTTCCTCTCTAGAAATTCCAGTATTGTTGAAATCATTGTTCGCTATGCTTATTATCCCCGCACTTTTCTGAAGAAAATGTGGGGATAATGTTTTGGTCCCGTCCGTCCGTCTGTCCGTTAGATTGACCTCGTCAGTGGAACTCCTTCCTCATTTTTGGATTTATGGATTTAATTTTGTTATAGAATTGTTGCATATAGTCTGCAGATGCGCAATAACCTTTCGGATTTTTTGATATTGGTCTTGGTGCAAACAAGAGGCCTTGAGACATGTGAGCTTGTCAGAGGAACTCCTCCTACATTTTTGAATTTATGGATTTAATTTTGTTATAGAATTATTGGATATAGTCTGCAGATGCGCAATAAGCTTTCGGATTTTTGATATTGGTTTTGGTGCAAACAAGAGGCCCAATGATGTCAATCTTGACACAAGAGAGCTTGTCAGTGGAACTCCTCCTACATTTTTGAATTTATGGATTTAATTTTGTTATAGAATTGTTGCATATAGTCTGCAGATGTGCAATAAGCTTTCGGATTTTATAAATTAGTCTTGATGCAAACAAGAGGCCCCAAGATGTCGAATTTGGCACATGTGAGCTTTTCAGTGGAACTTCTACATTTTTGGATTTAATTTTGTTATAGAATTGTTGCATATAGTCTGCAGGTGTGCAGTGAAGTTTCGGAATTTTGATTCCGGTTCCAACTTTGATAAATTTCCTGAAAATGTTAAAGACTCATATTTCTTAACTTTTAGCATATGCTTTCATTTTATTTTACAAGAGTTTGGAAAAAATAAAATTTTGAATACTTAGAATTCTGAAATATGATTCCAATTTTGGAAAATTTCCTGAACGTCTCAAAGACCACTTTTTTGGAATTCTGCCTAGCAACCATACATGTAGTAATTTGTTTCAATTAGGACTAACATTTTCACCAACTGAATTTCAAAAATATTTGATTCCAATTTTGGTAAATTTTCTGAAAGTCTCAAAGACCACTTCTATTTTGGAATTCTACCTAGCAACAATACTGTCAAGATTTGTTTCTATTAGGGCAATCATTTTCACCAATTGGATTTCAAAAATGTTTGATTCCTAGTTTGGTAAATTTCCTGAACGTGTCAAAGACCACTTATTTTTTGGAATTCTACCTAGCAACCATACTGTTAGGATTTGTTCCTATTAGGGCAATCATTTTCACCAGTTGGATTTTCAAAATAATTGATTCCAAATTTGGTAAATTTCCTGAAAGTGTCAAAGACCACTTATTTTTGGAATTATACCTAGCAACAATACTGTAAGATTTGTTTCGATTAGGGCAATCATTTTCACCAATTAGATTTTCAAAATAATTGATTCCAAATTTGGTAAATTTCATGAAAGTCTCAAAGAAAACTCATTTTTGGAAATGCTACCTAGCAACCGTAAATCCTTGTATTCTTTCTCAGTAAAAATAGTGACTATCATTTTTTTGTAAAAAATGTGGAGAAAAATTACCCCAAGGGTCTATGACGACTGTTTTCTGTGTCAAACAGGTGAGTGCGGGGGTGGCCATCTTTTTTCAAAAGTACTGTTTTTCAAAATTCTAATTATTAACATAAGCCATTCATCAAATTTCCAAATGAAATGGACTTTTGCAAATCATTGCATAAATGCATAGATCCATGTCGTTTCAGGTCCCATAGCTAGTGTTTCTATTAACCTGGGAAGTTGTAGAACCTGTATGTTGATAGGAAGTACTTTAATATTTGTTGGTCTTACCTCCAGCTTCTTTGCACGAAATATCAATGACGTAATGATAACATATGGAATAATAGCAGGTAACCCAGTTATAACTTGAATATAGCTTAAATATAACATTTAACATTATGATACTCTCAGTCAATACAATTACACGATTAAAAAAAAAATTATGGCTCTTATTCATGATGAAAACCTCTTTTTCATGCTCTTTGTTTAATGAGTTAGTTCATTAAATGACTTCATGTTTCGCGCAAACAACTTTATTACAATACCCATCAAAGACAAGAAAAAAACAATATACTTTCCGTTCTCTCGCAGATTTCTCGACATATATATTTTTTTCAATTTGATGAAATAAAACACATTTTTGCTTTTTTAAAAATATCTTACAGCATTAAATGTCCCAATCTCTTCAGATTAATGAGAATTATTCCAAAGTTATGATAAAGAAAGAAAATGGGGTAAATGTCAAGGTGACAACATCCCATATCCAGGTTAAAACGACCCAAAACAAAGCATATAGGGGGTCACCGTACGGTCTTCAACACAGTGAGGAACCTCACACCTTATAGCAGGCCCTAAATGGTTTGAATGGAAATCACTCACAAGATTTCAATCCTTAAGTACATGAATGTGGGATATTCAACAAACAAACAGACATGATGCCTCTGATTCTCATTGCACTTTTCTACACCAATATTATTTTGTTTCACCAGGAATTGGGTTCGGTTTCACTGTTACATCACCTGTGGTTATTGTTGGTTATGCATTTGAAAAATACAGAGGAATGGCTGCTGGGATTGGTGTCGCAGGCGTTGGAGCAGGAATACTTATTTGTGGTCCAATGCATCATCATATTATTGACAAATATTCCATACTTGGAGCATACCTTTTTCTAGGAGGATTGTCAAGCCATCTGTTTATATTTGCAGTATTAATGAAGCCATCTGGGTTAGAAGAACGTCAAAGAAAACTGAAAAGAAGAGACGGACAAAAAAGAACCAACGCTTTTAAAAATTTTATTCATTTTGGTGTTTTCAAGAATTTTTCCTTTGTGTGTACTCTAATAGGAGCAATATTCATTGGACTACCGTATAGTTTGGTACTTATACACTTACCAAATTATCTAATTACACAAGGTTTTACTCACGACGATGCTGCCTTTCTCCTAACGTTATTCGGTCTTGGTAGTATGGTTAGTAGAATTATAGTTGGAGTAGCTAGTGGTGAAGGCGGGATTGACGTTTTACTATTGTACTTTGGTTCTCTTTCAATAGCGGGAGTGTTAACAGCAATGTTTCCCTTATTTTCCTCCACTTATCTTGGACACTCTATATATGCGTTAGTCTTTGGATTCTACACTGGGGCGATTATAGCGTTAATCAACCCAATTTGCTTGAATTTGGTTGGTTTAGAACAACTACCAACAGCCATAGGAATGGACTTTTTTTGTCTCGGAATTGGTGGAATGATAGGACCTCCAATCGCAGGTATATGTATTTACCGACACTGTGGTCAATTTTAGTTCTAATGGCTATTTTGAAAACTCGACAAAAATCAAGCACCTGATAGAAAACCAAATCATGCTAAAAAAAAAATTGAAAATAAAGGGAAATGTGGATGATCATTTCAAATTGGAAAACCATGCTACATTTTTTAATTCTCAGTAGACTCAGTTCACTAGTCAACTTAATTCTTTCATTGAAATAAGCATGCTATATTTTCAATGGATTTGTATTCATAATCGTTTGACTCTTAACCTTTTACGTCATCCGAATAAGTAAAATATGGCTTCACCACTATGAGAACACGATGAAAACATGGTATGAGAGCAGTTTTTACCGGATTTTAATTGAAATTTCAAATTGAAAATGCCACGATATTGCCTTGAAAATGCAGTGACATATGCCAACTGGTTTTCCATGATACCTTCCCATGAAATAATGTCATTACATATGAAAAAAATGTCTTTTCCTGATTTCACAGGCAAGGACACAATTTCATAACCTATTTCTATGAAATTTTGTCCAAATGGACATTATTCCTCACGACAAAATTTTGCTTTACACTAGGGGCCGTCTTGAACTTACTATAGGGTATAGGGTATTGTTGAAGGCCTCATTGTGATTTCAATATGAAAAACAACAATAAAAGCATTGTCCAATTGCTTTATTTTACCATGTTTTTGCAGAGACTTTTTACTCCATATTCTTTCATTGTTAATTGAATTCCAGTTCTGAAAGTACAGTTATTTGTGCAGGTCAAGTTTCAAATCATTGTTAAAATGGACATCGAAAGAAAAATTCAATTTAAACCATATTACTAAATTGTAAAGTTTGTGTATATTTTGGTAGGTTTGATTGTTGACACCGGAGGGACTTACGAGGCAAGTTTCTTTATCTCAGGTAAGGTAACTAAATGTCAATGGGGAACAATGGTCGGTTATCTCCCTGTACCTAGTTAGTTATATATGGTTAAAGTGGAGATAAATTTAATTAGCACATCCATAGCCTGTTTTCATATTGAAATTAAAAATGATCTCCACTTAGACCATACATAACTAACTTGGTAGAGTGAGAAAACCGACCAATGCTCCTCATTGTTGAAAAAGGTGCGTGAATATACAATAAGATGTGTAAACATCGATTAGCAATTCTATCTAAAACAAAATCGTGTTTTTGCTGTAAAATTATTCGATGCATTCTTGTTCTTAATATGTCAAACAGAAAGCCATATGAATGAAATCCAGATACCGAAGGAGGAAAGGTGGAACATCTAGTATTAGAAATGCAAAAAAACCAAAACAAACAAACAAACAAACAAAACCAAACCAAACAACAACACGACAAAACAGGGGGAAAACCCAAAGGGGAAAACATGACAAAGACTAGACAAACAAATCTAAGGCATAAGAAGAGTGGACTCCTTAGACACACTGGAAGTATCACCAGGGACCCTCCCCCCATTCAGGTACTCCAGCAGGGCTTAGTATATTCTGCACTCGTCACACTATATATATCACTAGCATTTGTATGAAACCGATAGGAATAAAATAGCTTCCAATAGTTTATAAAATTCAACTCTTCCTGATTTCTGGACCATCTCCTTTTGTTTTCATTTACTCTCTGATTGACCCTGCGGATTTGGCGCTACACATAATCATAAATATCTTGAATCCATCAGAACAGAACATACTGGAATTGATCAATGGAAGAAAACCTCATCAATCGGACTTTTAAGTGGGATTAAGGTAAATTCAACGCGTTTGAAGGGTCTTTTCTACTTATTGAATTAATCTCTGAATAGAATTGGCTCAGCTATATATGTAGTATAAACACGGCCTTAAACTTCGACAAACAACAAGTTCTCTGTACCAACGTACAAGGAATTTGAGCATAACTTGTTCTCATAATACAGTCTAACCACCTCCCGGAAATAATATTTTTTTGCATGTAACAAAATTTGCTTCATTTGTGGTCATTATGGTGTTCCAAACGTTTAGATTTTATCTGCACTGAGGAGACATAAATTGTCGAAATGCGCGTATACAGAAAAATAAATTCACAGTAACTTCGGTATTTAGTTATTTGTTGCATTGTAAAGAACTTGCAGGTGAAATTGTCTGGCTGTCATCCATATTGATTCACTCATCTTTTACCAACAGGTACGTGTTTACTTGCGTCAGCTTTATTCACATTGTTATCAACAATAAAAAGAAAGAAGATACTAACCAATCCGCCATTAAATGGAGTAGTAAACTACAGCTTGGAGAAACTTAACAGTACAGAACTTAACAATGATTTAAAAGGCTCTGCTGGTTTCTTAAGTGGTTCAGGATTTATGACTGCTAAAGAAAATGTTTCCAAAACATCAGAGTTCTTGACGAGTAAACAAATTGATTATGATCATGACGATGGGATCGAAAATGAGGAAGATGTTCCTCTAAATGCATGAAATTAAATATTTGACCATTAAAAGCTTAAAACCAGTTAAAGTATTACTAGTAATTCTCGTTACAAACTAAAATCTTAACCAAATATGAAATCATCGCATAATATACAAGCCAATAAAACTGTGATGGTAGGATGGTAGTTATTCATGAACATGAAACAATGTTGAAAAAAAGAAAGTGGAAGTTGACTACAGATCTAGAAAGTGCTTGATTACATGTTACCACACAAAATATATAAAGACCAAACCAAGTTTGAATTGATTCCAACTTACAAATAAAGGGCTGCGCTGAGCGCAGCATGATACGACCGCAGCATGTCGACCACTGAAATTTGAACAAGTATAAACTAAAAATGAATGTGGACACAGTAATTTGCTGGACACAATAAGGACATTGACACATTAATTAACTGGTCACAAATTAGTGAAAATAAAAATTAGCCCTTTTAATCCCTTATTTATATTATATCCGAAGAGCTAAGCAAAATCTGTAGACTACCAATTAAACGCTTACATCCAGAGAAATCAAAGGAAAAAACTCGGATTGAAATCCAGTGAAAAATAAAGATTTCACATATTTTTAAAATATTGCAATTTGACCCCTTTGACCCCTTATAGCTTGGAAACTGTAAAAGCAACGCAAAATCTATTGCCATACTACTGCAAGCTTACAATGAGAATAATCGAAAGAAAAAAAAATCCCATCAAAATCTGATGAAAAATAAAGATTTCACATATTTCTAATAATTGCAATTTTGGCCCTTTTAACCCTTATAGCTCGGAAATAATATTAGCTTTGCCAAAAACGTTGCATATTGCTGAAAGCTTACAATGAGAGGAATCCAAAGAAAAAAATCCCATCAAAATATGATGAAAAATAAAGATTTCACATATTTCTGATAATTGCAATTTTGGCCCCTTAGACCCTTATAGCTTGGAAACTGTAAGAGCTACGTCAAATCTGTTGGCATACTACTGAAAGCTTGCAATGAGAGGAATCCAAAGCAAAAAATTCCAATCAAAATCTGATGCAAAATAAAGATTTCACATATTTCTAAAAATTGCAATTTTGGCCCCTTTGACCCCTTAAAGCTCGGAAACAGTAAGAGCTGTGACAAATATGTTGACATATTACTGAAAGCCTACAATGAGAGGAATATAAAGATCCCATTGAAATCAGATGAAAAATAAAAATTTTAGTAATCCGCATGTTTGCAATTTTGGTCCCGTTTGGGCCCTCATAGCTTGGAAAGGATACAAATTATACAAAATATGATGGTGCATGGCTGTGTTAATTTGTCATAAGGAATCCATTGCAAAAAACTGCATCAAAATTGGACTAAAAATAAAAAAATTAAAATTTTTGAAATTCGCCCCTTTTGGGTCCCATTTATCTCGTGAACGGTATATGCCACATGAAATCAGTTGGCATACATCAGATTGGAAATTTTATTAGGAGTACACTGAAACGCCATCAAATTCTGATAAAAACTAAACATTCTACAGTCAAATATGTGAAAACACCCAATATAACCCTTTTTGGCCCCTAATTCTAAACCAGGTGGACCTACAAACTAAATGAAAAAACACCGTTCTCAAGAACTTGCCGGGAAACATCATATTAAAATTTGAAAACAATCCATCCTCTAGAACCAAAGTTATGCTGTCCACAGACACGAAAATACCTAATTTAACCCCTTTTTGGTCCCTTTTTGCCTATTTTTCTTAAACGGGCGAGCATGTGCCAACAAACATCATACTAAAATTTGACAACAATCCATCAACAAGTACCAAAGTTATGATGTCCACTGACGCCGACGCCGACGCCAGCGCCATTCCATAATACGACTGAAAATTTTTTTGCGGTCGTATAAAAAGCCAAGTAAACTGAGAGAAAAATTTAAGTTTAACTAGAGGTGGGATCAGTCGCAAACGACATGTAATCCCCTCGCCCACTGTCAAGATATAATTAGCCTAATACAATCTAAAGATGTATGAATGGCGAAGGTACATCCCAGGGGGGTACTCTCAATTATCATCTGTACCTAGGCTGGTCCCCGGAAAAAAATTTTAACCCCAAAAATAGTTCTTTTTTCAAACTACCCCCAAAAAATAGTTCTTTTTCAAATCACCCCAAAAAAAATAGTTGCTTAAATAAGTGAACCCAAAAAAATATGTTAGAAAAATAACACTTAAATATATACATGTTGTATTTTAACATAAAAAAAAGAAAATTGAAATTAAATTGACAGAATTTAAAAGTTTCCTCAGTTTAACATCTTATAAAATTAATTACTAGATCATTGTAATCAGTGTTGTGCTGACAAATCAGTTGACTTTATTATTTGAGTAACTCCATGTGTTTATCCATGGTATATTTCTTCATTTTCTATGCAAACAAAACACCCAAAAATATGACATATTTGCCTACCCCTAAAAAATATCTTACAATTATTAATACCCCCAAAAAATAGTTAATAATATTTCTAACCCCCCAAAAAATAGTTTAAATTTCTTGAACCAAAAAAAAAAAAAAAAGCAAAATTCGGAAATTTACACCCCAAAAAATAGTACCACCCTATGTACGGGAAAAAATTTGGAGTACCCCCCTGGGAGGTACATCAACTGAACGTTAAGATCACTGATGTGAAACGTGTAGTATCTCAGATGTAAACATTAATGGAAACTTTAACCCAAATCAGTCAAGTGTAAAATGTACGTCAAAGTGACCCATTTATCATCTGAAGCTGCAAGACTGTCAAAAATGCATCCACTGACCACAGATGATTGATGTGACACATATGGTATCTAATGCATGAACATTCACGAAAACTTAAACCTGAGTCTTTGAAGCATAAAATGTAGGTCAGAGTGACGAAATTATCATCTGAAGCAGCATCACTCTCCAAAACCAATCCACTAACCAAAGATGATTAATGTGCCACATGTAGTTTCTCAGATATGAAGCTTAACGCAAACTTTAACTTGAGTCGTTGAAGCCTAAAATGTAGGTCAGAGCGATCCAATTATCATCTGAAGCAGCATCACTGTCCAAGACACATCCATGGACCAAAGGTGATTGATGCTCCACATGTAGTTTCTCAGATATGAAACTTAACGCACTTTTACCAGAGTAATTGAAGCATAAAATGTAGGTAAGAGTGAACCAATTATCATCTGCATCATTCTCCAAGACGCATCCACTGACCACGGATGATTAATGTGCCACATGTAGTCTCTCACATATGAACCTTAACGCACACTTTAACCGGAGTCATTGAAGCATAAAATGTAGGTCAGAGGTCAGAGTGACCCAATTATCTGATAACGCATCCACTGACCAAAGATGATTTATGTGACGCATGTAGTTTCTCAGATATGAACCTAAATGCACAATGTAGAATTCAAAATGCAGCCAGTCCAAATTCACCTGTATTTGCCTTGGTACTTTTACAAGCTTTGACCTCTCCATTGATTGGTAAGATTATTGTGTTGTTGTTTTGACATGGGTATTTAAGAGAGTATTAATGTACATATATTTACTTCAGAATTAAAAGACCAAAAATCGATACCAGTGTATATTTGTTGCCTTTCATTGTTAAAATTATTTCTTTATATAATATCTGGAATATATAAATGATAAGGAATATTTATAGAAGTATGGGGGTATATAGAAATCACCCTGTCTGTCTGTCCGTCTGTCCGTCTGTATGTGCGTCTATCCGTCTGTTCGTCCGTCTGTCCACACTTCTTGTAAGCGCAACTCCTCTTAAACCACTTGAAGGATTTTGATGAAACATTACACAAAGGAAGGACACTATTTGGAGATGTGCATAAAGGAATATAATTATATTCCGAAACCAGCAAGGGGAGATAATTTGACTTTGACTTTTCATATATTCCCTATGTATGGGTAACCTCGTAAGCGCAACTCCTCTTCAACCACTGGAAGGATTTTGATAAAACTTTATACAAAGGAAGTACACTATATGGAGATGTGCATGAAAAAATATAATTATTGTCCGAAACCAGAAAGGGGAGATAATTTGACTTCAACTTTTCATAGATTCTGTATTCTATATGTATGAGTTACCTCGTAAGCGCAACTCCTTTTAAACCACTGAAAGGATTTTGATGAAACTTTACACAAAGGAAGTACACTATATGGAGATGTGCATGAAGGAATAAAATTATTGTCGGAAACCAGGAAGAGGAGATAATTTGACTTCGACTTTTCCTAGATTCCCTATGTATAGGTTACTTTGTAAGCGCAAATCCTCTAAAACCACTTAAAGGATTTTGATGAAAATTTATACAAAGGAAGGACAATATATTGAGATGTGCATGAATGAATATAATTATTGTCCCAAACCAGAAAGTGGAGATAATTTGACTTTGACTTTTCATGGATTCCCTATTTATGAGTTACCTTGAAAGCGCAACTCCTTTTAAACCACTTAAAGGATTTTGATGAAACTTTACACAAAGGAAGGACACAGTATGGAGATGTGCATGAAGGAATATGATTGTTGGAAACCAGGAAGGGGAGGTAATTTGACTTTTGACTTTTCATAGATTCCCTATGTATGGGTAACCTCGTAAGTGCAATCCCTTTTAAAGCACTTAAAGTTTTAACACACCTTTGTTGTGTCCACACCCACTTAAATTTGCATTTACCATATTGATTCAGGGTTCAATGAACGGGGGTATATTTGGCTGCCATTCGGCGACAGCTCTTGTTTTTTCTATTAAATCTTTTTTGACAAATTTTTCAACTGAAAAAGTATGTCACTTTGATAAATGTTTTTGTTTTTAACCCCTGCTCAGCTAATGAGGTCTACTGCAGCTGTTTTCTTGTAGGGAGTTGTGCATTGTAAGAGAGTTTTTTGCTCTGTGTCAACTTTATATTTTGAGGGAATTTTAAAATTTGGTACAAGTGAGTATGTGCATCCACCATGCCTCTTTTGCTCTTATTTTCAAAATGGTAAACACTGTCATAAAAATGAAAAAAGTTGAGAAAAATTAAAAGGGCTTAGAATTTAGTAATGGTTCACACAATTTTTCACTAGCATGTGAAAACTTGGAATTTTAAAAATGGTTACCAGGCATTGTCGTGGAAACTAAAAAAGGGAGAAATTGACATTTTATAGAATTGAATGAAGTTTTACAGAAGTAATGTAAAGTATATTCAGAAGAAGATTGGTAGTTTTCAAAATTATGAAATGGCAAATTTTTGCTCTGGAAGAAAAAGCCAGGAAAAAATTTCAGATTCAATCAAATTCTTCAAAAATAATCGAATGTGTATATAACCAAATTTAAGTTCAAATCTTGCCCATCTTCTATGCAGAGTTTGGGAGGCTTTTAATTTGATAATACAGTAATTTTCAATTTTATTATCCCCTCGTCTAACGGAGTTGGGAGGGGATATAGCATCTCACCCGTCCGTCCGAGTGTCAGTCCGTTCATCCCACCTCAGGTTAAAGTTTGTGTTATGGTTCATATCTGAGAAACTACATGTGGCACATCAATCATCTTTGGTCAGTGGATGCATCTTGGAGAGTGATGCTGCTTCAGATGATAATTGGATCACTCTGACCGTCATTTTACGCTTAATTACTCAGGTTAAAGTTTATGTAAAGGTTTATATCTGAGAAACTACATGTGGCACATCAATCATCTTTGGTCCGTGGATGCGTCTTGGAGAATGATGCTGGCCCAGATAATAATTAGGTCAACCTGACCTACATTTAATGCTTCAATGACTCAGGTTATAGTCTGTGTTAAAGTTCATATCTGAGGTACTACATCAATCATCTTAGGTAAGTGGAGGCCTCATGGAGAGTGATACTGCTTTAAGAATTAATATTTTTAAACTTTGACTGAATTTGGAAATTTTATTGCTACAGGCGAGGGAATTAGCTGTCGTTTCCAACTGCTTCCATCATGTTTGAAGTTTTGATATATTCCTGATGATTCAATTCAAGTAATTTAAGTGTTTATTATTACAGGTGCTGTGAATGCTGTTGTGTATGGGTTAGATAGAGAAACTTTTAGTAGACTTACTCCATCTCAATCAAGGGTATTTTTACTGTTTGGACTTTATCTACTAGTAGTAATTCATTTAAGTTATAAAATACAAAGAGTCTATTCTGTGATAGATTTGCATGTTATAACAATGGTCAAATGTACTTAATGTGTCATGTGTTTTATACCCCTGTGAATTGGAGATTCAGAGGGCACATAGATTTAAGTCTGTCTGTTTGGCTGCAAAACATTTTGAAAATGAGTAAACATTAGAAGGGCAGGTAATAGGGTTTCATATTTTGCAAGTCTATTCCTTGTGGAAAGACCTTTTAAATAGTACCAGAATATTTGACATCATGACCTTGACCTTAGCATGTGATAAACTTTTCAAAAAAAAAATATTAAAAACTTAGAACATTTGTGAATATCTTTTAAATGGATAGGCATAAGGCTTTCATATTTCACATTGGTCCCAGAAAAAGTTACCTTGTGACCTTGACATTTTAATGTTAACAAATACATAAAAAAACATATCTTTTGATTAATAAGTTACAGTGATTTAATATTTTACATGATTATTTCTGGTTTCTTTTGCATGACCTTTCAATTGGTACAGACATATTGACCTCATGACCTTGACCAAAGCATGTGACTTAATAGTCTTGTATTGTCTGTTGCAATGTTTCAGTATCAATGCATAATTATCTTTTTCCTTGATTTAGTGGAAAAGTAGAAACATTATGCCAAGGTGAGGTTTTTGTATCACTTGGCGTCTGTCGTCCGTCGTTAACTTTTCATGCAAAGATCTTCTCCTCTGAAACCACTGAGTCAATTGGACCAAACTTTGTCACAATAGTCCTTGGGGTGTCCTCTTTTAAAGTTGTAACCGGCAGGTCTTTACCTCATCCAAGATGGCTGCCAGCGGGGAACATAGTTTTAACATTTGGTCCCATGTAAAAGATATTCAAAGATCTTATCAGAAACTACTAGTTCAATTATAACCAAACTTAGTCATGATGGTCCTTAGAGGGTCCCACCCAAAAAAGTATCCGACATGTTCGTACCTTATCCAAAATTGCCACCAGCAGGGAACATAGTTTTAATATTGGACCCTATGGAAAAGACTTTCAAAGATTTTCTTCACAGAAGCTACTAGTCCAATTATAATCAAACTTAGTCACAATGGTCCTTGGTCCCTTCCAAAAAAGGTATCTGGCAGTTTCGTACCTCATCCAAGACGGCTGCCAGCGGTGAAAAGAGTTTTGACATTGGACCCTATAGAAAAGACATTCAAAAATCTTCTACTCATAACTATCAGTCCAATTACAACCAAACTTAGTCACAAAGGTTCTTAGATGCTCCCTTCTAAAAAGGGTGTACCTCGTCCAAGATTGCTGCTAGCAGGGCATTTAATTTTAACATTGGACCCTTTTGAAACGCATTCAAAGATCTTCTCAGAAATTACTAATCAAGTTAGAACCAAAGTTAGTCACAATGGTCCTTAGATGGTCCTTTCCATAAAAAGTATCAGGCAGGTCCGTACCTCATCCAAGATTGCTGACAGCAGGGAACACAGGTTAACATTGGGCCCTATGGAAAAGACATTCAAAGATCTTTTCGTAGAAACTACTTGTCAAATTAGAACCAAACTTATCAACAATTGTCCTTAGGTGGCCCCTACCAAAAATGTGTCCGGCAGGTCCATACCTCATCAAAGACGGCTCGCCAGCGGGGAACAGTTCAACATTGGACCATATGGAAAACACATTCAAAGATCTTTTTCTCAGAAACTTCTTATCCAATTAGAACCAAACTTAGTCACAATGGCCCTTTAATGTTCCCTTCTAATAAGATATCTGGCAGGTCTGTACCTTATCTGAGATGGCTGTCAGTGTGGAACATAGTTTAACAATTTACCCTTTGAAAAACATATTCAAATATCTTCTCACAAACTACTAGTTCAATTAGAACCAGACTTAGTCACAATTGTCCTTACATGGCCCTCTGAAACCACTAATCCAATTGGATCTAAACTTGATCACAAAAAATCATCATGATCGCCCATTCAAAATTTGTGTCTGGCATGTCTGGGAGGTAGCCTCCAGCTGGGAACATAGTTTAAGATTGGGCACTATTGTAAATGTCATTCATCTCTCTATGTCAGCCATGGTTGAGGCGAGCAATATATTCTCTTGAGAGCCTCTTGTTAGTTGATACCCGAATTTATATATAAAAGTATTTATTTCTCAGAAGCACATGAATTACTATTCATGCTTCAGGTTTCTTCATAACTGCTGCTTGGGGACATAAATGTTTCACAAAACAAACTTGTTAAGATATCTTATAGTTCATACCAGAATTTTCCATCATCTTTCATCAAAATTAACATTAATTTTAAGTAAATCAAATTTTACTATTATTTCTAATGATATTTAAAGAACTGCTGATGGTATTTCAAATTATCATTTTACATAAAAAAAAAAATTCACAAGGCCTTCTCAGAAAGATCATGTTAATGATTGCATGATCTTTTTAAGGTTCTAGTTGATTACTTTTCTTGTTAGATGGCCTTCCGTAGTCACACACAAGTTTCCCAAGTCAATGTTAAATGTTGTTTAATTCTAAGATAAAGTGGACTGTTTATTTCTTTATAAATAGATTTGAAACTATGATAATTATACCCATACTATGTATGAGAGAAGGTATATTTGATTATAATGTAATCAAATTTACACATCTTTCTGTTTCTTTTTTTATTTTCAGTTTCCTAGTTGTAATTGCATGTATTCTTAATGTAGATTCTATATGCATAAATTCTTTAATTTGTGTTTGGCCTTGCTAGTTTAATGTTATTTTGCATCAAGGTGATTTCTTTTCTGCTTGTTCCTTTTATTTATGGAATCGTATCGTTTTTATATTAGAAACTATATCTGAAGACAGTTTAATACCATTTTTTTGGTAATTTCATAGATAATTTTAGGCTGTACCTTTGAGGTATAAAATTAATCATGGAATTCTATGAGTTTAGAGATATTTCCATAAAGAGATATAGGTTTCAAAAATTTCATCTCAATAAACATAAATTGCTCTATACATTGTATGTAAACTGAAGTAAAATCTATTGTAATTTCAATTATTTGTTATGTTGTATTGTGTTGGGTGTATAGTTTTGCTTTTTTTAGTTGTGTCTGAATACAGGAATTTGCTAATAATGGTTTCATGCATGATTTCAAATCCCTGGTATTGAGAGAATTTTCATATGATTGTCTAATAGTTTTAGTTATTTGAATTAATACAGAAAAGTCAATACAAGTTTTTTTACACATTATAAATTTTATGACAAAGAATATCGAATTGTCAAGAAATACTGAAGAAATCGGTCACCCATTTTGAGGTTGGCAATATATTCCTATTAGAAGTTAAAAACAATTGTATGATTTTCAAAAATTGATGCTATCATGAGAATTATGGAAGTTAAGACTTACAATGTGGAAAAATTAATTACTACCATTGATTTTCCAGGCCGAGATACAGAGAAAATTCAGTAAAGATTCGGGTATACAGGTATACACCACATCAAACACAGATCTAGAACAAGCTATAGGAAGTGAACATGATAAAACAGATCAACAGTACTAATTACTACTGTCACAAAAATATCAGTTAAAGATATTACATTCCACATGATATCATCTTTTCTATAGTTTTGAAATTATATAAGTTTTTTACCTTTAACAATATTAAAACCAATATTTCATTCAAATAATGTAGAATCTTAGTATTTATAAAGAAATTCTTGCAGAGGATAAATGATACAAATCATTGCTCATTCTGTCAAAAAAAAATTGTAATAGATTTATGTGATGTGTGTGTATGTGTGTGTGACATCATATGTTTAGACATGTTCTTGCCCATACACTTTACTGATGTACTCTTTTTAGATTGTTTGGCCAACTTTTACCATACAAATGGCATGACAAAAGAGTTTCTCTTAACCTTTTGAATGGCAGGAAAAAAGAGTGTTCTCTGTGAAAAAGTTATTGATCGGTAAATTTTTTTTACCTGTTACAAGTAATTTTCATATGTTGCCTTCTAATATGATTTTTTTTTGTTCTAACCTTCTGAATGTTTTGATTTTTTATCTTTATGTTGAAGTTGACTTAAAAATTCTAATTTTTCTAATTTTTATATCATTTCCTTATCTACAACTACCCCTAATTCATGTTAAATTGTATTATTTTACATCAAATATCATACAAGAACTTGCTATTGAATTTATAATTGGAAAAAACAATTTTCTGATTTGTTATTATTCCAGCAGTACAAACAAAGTATTATGTATTAGTGTTCTATCAAGGATTTTTCACAGGGTTAATCTCAAGTTTACCCATCAGGATCATTTCACTCTTTCACCCGTCATCAGTTGCACTTTCATGTAATGTCAAGTTTTACTTTTTTTAAAATGAACTTTGGCTAATGTCTGATGCTTATTAGTATGAAGTGCAATGTTACAATAATTTTTACTCTCCACTATATACTATTTCATGATTTGATCTGAAATAATTGTCATGAGTAGAATGGACCACCTTCCTCATTGTATTTTCAAATCAGTTTGAAAATTCAAAATGGGGAAAATTGAAAGCATATTGACATTCCACCTTCTTATTTTCAAGAATCATTCATAGCTTTAATTTTAAACTCTTCAATGCCCTATCTAAGACGATCAGATACCTATAACTCCTCAATAATTAAAAGACTCTCACCAATTAGGCTTACATAGATGGTTATTCTGGTAGTCAACAACTGTTTATCTCTGATTCTGTCTTCAAGATATCTTCCATGTACTTATAAGCTAAAATTGTTCAAGAATTAAACATCAATGTTTTGTCACTTGATTATTTCCTCTTTTTCTCATATACAAACTTGTTTATACATGCTTTGGTTACATGACATCACTCGCATAATTTTGTATCCTGAAATGAAATTTAAAAATACAGAGTGACATTTATATTGTCACTGTAATAATGATAGTATTGCTTGTTAGAAAAACATTGCAGTACAACACAGTGCTAACAATTTTTGTTTTGTTTTTTAGTCACATTTTGCATAAAATTAAGAAAAAAAGTTCTTTTCTCTAATGATATGTGGAGTTTAAAAATGGGTTCTGACCCGTTAGATAAATTTTCATATTCAACGTGTTGAATAGAGCCCTGTGCAATTTCCAGCCAAATCTATTCGGAATACAATTATTGGTGTTTATCATTTATCATTATCCTGATTATTACCATATTTTATCCACTCACGACAGTTGAATTTAAAAATTTTAAAATCCTCGGCAAGCCTTGCAATTAAAATTTAAAATTTAACTATCTCTAGTGGATAAAGTATGGTAATGAATGGGATCTTGTGGTGTAATCTATATATGTTTTATACAGAACTATTTCCCTTTGTTCAATGGAGATCATAATTCAGTCTATTGGAATGGGAACAGAAGTGTTGAAAACACTCCAAATATTTTTCATTGCTTCATATATTGTTTTTAGGCAAAAAAAAAATTGTGAGTTTACTGTCACTTGCTAAAAAAAATTAGGGGCGGTCGGTCGGAAAGTTTTTTTTTTATAATTTTTTTTTATTCGTGATATCGGCGATAATCCGGATTTTTTACGTGTTTTCCCCGGTCCGGTATCAATTTAGTCTGCACCCATACCGGAAGTCGCGAAATCTGGGTCATTTTGTTGACATTGACTTAAAAAACGTGTTTCTACCTTAAATATACCTCGCACGGAAAGGTTTTTGCATCAAAACTTCGCAGTTCTTGTACACAAGGACAAAAATGGATGTTTGACAAAATTTTTATGATAAAAAAAAGATAGGGTCGGAGGCAAAAAGTTAGGGTCGGTGGGGTGACCGTTAACAGACATATTTTTATACGACCGCAAAAAATTTGAGGTCGTATAATGGTATGGTGCTGTTGTCGTTGTCGTCGTCGTCGTTGTCGTTGTCGTCCGTAGATACTTTTGTTTTTGGTCAATAACTTTAGTTCTAGTTGATCAATCCTTATAAAATTTTAACACAATGTTTCTTTGCACAAAAGAAAGACTTTGGCTTGTTTTGGTAGTTATGACCCTGCCCGTTGTTAAAAAAGGGGCCAAAAAGGCCAAATTTGGCGTTTTCATATATTTGGCTGTAGAATACTTATTTTTTATCAGATTTTGATGGGTTTCTTTCAGTGTGAGGAAATTTCAAGTCTGCAGTATGTAAAACGGATTTCACGCTGCATCTACTGTTCTTGAGATAAATGGGGCCCGAAAGGGGCGAATCTCAAAAATTTTAATTTTTTATTTTTAGTCCCATTTTGATACAGTTTTTTGCAATGGATTCTTTATGAAAAATTAACATGGCGCTCAACTATCAGATTTTTGATAACTCCTTTCCTTTCCGAGCTACGAGGGGCCAAACGGGGCCAAAATTGCATATGTGAAGATAACCTAAAATTTTTAGTTTTCATCAGATTTTGATGGTATTTTTTTCTTTGGATTATTCTTGTTCTAAGCTTTCAGTAGTATGTCAACAAATTTATCATAGGTCTTTCGGTTTCTGAGCTATAAGGGGTCAAAGGGGAAAAAATTGCATTTTTTTTCAAATTATGTAAAATTTAATTTTTTATCTGATTTTAGTGGGGTTTGTTTCTTTGAATTCCTCTTGACACAAGCTTTTAGTAGTATGCCATCAGAATTGGAATATTTTAGAGTTCTAAGGGGCCAAACGGGGTCAAAATTACAAATATGCAAATTACTTTAAAATTTTATTTGTCATCGAAATTCATTGGAATTTTTTCATTGGATTCCTCCTTAAGTAGACTTTCAGGTGTAAGCCAACAGATTTAGCATAGCTCATATGGTTCAAGAGCTATTAGGGATCAAAAAGTTGATATTTATTATCCATAGTTTGTGTCCACCTAATTTCTGTGTTAAGCTCTTTATTGTGTCCATCTAATTACTGTGTCAAGCCTTTTACTGTGTCCACATTCACTTTAAATTACATTTGTTCAAATTTCAGTGGTCAGCATGCTGCGGTCGTATCATGCTGCGCTCGGCGTAGCCCTTCATTTTTTAATTTTTTTTTGCCTTAGGAATATGCACAAGTCTTTGTTAGTTAAGAAAATATGTTCACGACAGTTTTAGACTTGATGTCAAAATATTTTCTCTACACTTTTATATACATATTGATCATATTTTGAACTTGATATTGCCTGTGTATTTATGCATATCATTCTCTGTTTGTGATAATGTTAAAAAGATGTACTTCATGTTTAAATTTATGAGCTTTAACTTCTCTTTATGACTTCATTGTTCATTTCTTTTGGTGCTTAGTATGCTGAGGGCATTTCATATATATTTGTTATTCTTTGTTGTGGTTTTATAGTACTTATCAATTTACTTGTTATATTAGTTGTTGTAGGGGATCTATTTATTTTTATTGCAATGAAAAAAAAATTAGCAATGTAGAAACTTGAACTTGCTATGAGGTATGAGTAATGCTCATTGTTGAAGGCCTCATAATGACTTCAAGATGAAGAACAACAATAAAAGCGTTGTTCCATTGCTGTGTTTTACCATGTATTTGTAGAGATTTTGTCTCATTTGCATTTACTCCATATCCCTTCATTGTTAATAGATTATAAAACTAACTTTTGAATTGACTGATTAAATTTGGTTTCATAAATTTATAGCATACTACTTTAAGATTGGTCATAATAATGTAAAAAGTTGTTTTTTTATATGCCCCCGAGAATGGAAGATTCGGGGGCATATAGTTTTTGGCCTGTCTGTTTGTTTGTTTCTTTGTCTGTTTGTCCACAAAAAACTTTATCATTGGGTATATCTTTTGAATGGTGGCAAGACCTTTCAAATGATACCAAAATTTTTGACCTTGTGACCTTGACATTGGCATGTGATGGACTTCTTGAGAAAAATGATAAACTTTAACATTCAATATATCTTTTGAATGGGAAATAATAGGTTCTCATATTTTGAATGTGCATTCCTTGTGGCAAGACCTTTTAATTGGTAAAAGAATATTTGACCTTGTAACCTTAACCTTGGCATGTTAACAACCGCCTAAAAACTTTTACATTGAGTATATCTTTTAAATGGTAAGTGATGTGGCTTTCATATTTTGAATATGCATTCCTTGTAACAAGACCTTTTAATTGATAACACAGTTTGACCTCTTGATCTTGACCTTGGCAAATGACCATATTTTAAAACTTTAACATTTGACAGTCTTTTGAATGGTAATTGGCCAAAGGGAGGTCTGCAATATTTTGAGAACATTGCATCAGATTTATGTCTATTTTATTTATAGAAACAATGAAGCCTCTGTATTAGAAAGTATTTCTGGATATCTAAAGAATTTGTAATGAAAGAAGATCTTGTTGAGTTTCTTCATTTAAAATTCTAATATGATAGGAATATCTTTTGAATGGTAAGTAATAGGGATTTTCTATTTCAAAGGGGTATTTATGGTGATTTTATTTTTCAGTTGATTCCAGAATTTATATGCATATTATTTTTTAATATCTATACAAGCAATAAATTCATCTATAGTTGAGAAAATGTTCTAAAGAATTTGTATTGAAAAAAGATTTTTATTATTCAGTATAGTTTCTTCATTTGAAAATTGTTTCAAATATCCTTTGAATGGTAAGATACAGGGTTGGGTTCAATTACTTTAAAAAGTAATTTAATACTTTCAATTACATTGCATTTTTCCTCAATTACATTACATTGCAAATACAGTCATTTTTGAAAAGTATTTGATTATTTTCAAATAGTTTAAAAAAGTAATTGAATACATTGCAATTACATTTTAAGAAAAAAAAACATCTGGAAATTTATTGTCTGATAATATACTCTGTCTAATAGAATAATATCCCCGGAGTCTACTGTAGTTCTCACTTATAGAACAATTTTTAACATTTTCTTTATAGTTTGCATGAACAAATTAAGCATAGAGAAGAGACTATCCAATAGTTTCAGGAGATAGTAGCAAACATTAAAGAAAGCAATGTTTCCGGGAATATACTGTTAATACATGTAACGTCACAAACTAATTGCCATTGTTTTTTAGGAAAGTTAATTTTGACGTTTCAATTTCGCAGACTTTCGGGTTACCAACTGGAGATTACAAAAATTTGCTAATATCTTATATTCCTGGGTATTTGTTAAACAATAAATATAAAAATAAGAAAATGACACTATGACAAGAAACTGTTAGATATGCCCTTTAGTAAATTCTAATTGATATGACGATATAAGACAAAGCAGATGGACCCATGCAGTATTTGTTTTTCCATCATAAACATGATTAATCTTTCAATAGGTTTATCACCCATTCTGCAGTTTTCTGGTCCAATTGTCTCTCTAACAACGGCAGTAGAATACCGAAGGAACAAAGCATAAGATTACACAAATCAAAGTCCAGAAACAAGGCAAAAGCAAGAACACCAGAAGTAGGAAGACCAAAGACACCACATGCCCACAAAACACACGAACATTACATATACAACACAAAAAACTAAAGCACTAACAGTCAGAACTCTTAAAAAACAGAGTGAAATCAGGTGCTCCGGAGGGGTAAGCATGTTCTGTTCTGCATACAGCACCCGTCACACGGTCAGTGAAGCATATGTTTTGAAAGATCTGTTAGGTTACTGATTGGTTATTGCCATTTTCTGACCATGAGACAAAACCAATTAAGAGCCATGGTACGCGTAACTTCTCTTACCCTCAAACAGTACCAAAGTGAAATTTTGAAAAGCTTTTGTAATCACTTTAGTATTCAAACATGGACAAGGACAAATCGGTATCACAAACATCACTGACGAAGACAAAACTAAAATTTAACAAGACAACAATGAAAACTAAAGTACTGACAGTGTGAACTCCCATAAAAACCGAGAGCGACATCAGGTGGTGCGGAAGTGTAAGCATGTCCTGCTCTATATACAGCACCTGTCACACTGTAAGTGGGTCAATCCAGGGTAAAGTCAAAACCGGTAATGTCAAATCCGGGAAGACGTGAATCTAGCTGAAAATGTCAGTTTTTATTTGTGACACTGACATTTCATATATATCTATGATGTCGTGGTGACGGCCATAGAAGTCTAAATGTTCGCTCTACAGGAGCTGAGCTGAACACAGTGCTTACATTTGCATTTAAAGTTTATTTTGGAATTTGAAATTGTCCAATGCCCTAAGTGAAGTCATGGATCGGCAAAGACAATATTTACAATATATAAGACTATTTAAAATTAAATCAGAAATACTTGTATATGGGAACAAATATAATTAGACACATTGCCTTTGATGCCATTAATGCCTTGGGCATGAGAATAAGTCTTTTATGTAAATCTACTGATTGTCTATAATAATTAGTGATTAAATAAACAATGCAAGTATATGACATGTCCAATTATGTTTATCTTAAATTTGTTAATTGTCACAAATCTGCTCAAAATGGTTTGGTTGTTTTAAAACACACCATCTTGGGCAATGTACATGTATTTGAAAAGTAATTGCAATTACATCAATTTTTCAAATTGTATTTAAATATTTTCAAATACTTGTAGTTGAAATGAAAGTCAATTGCAATTACTTTCAATTTCTTCAGAAATTGTTATTGATTGCAATCAATTGCAATTTCTAATTGCTATTACCCCATCTCTGGTAAGATAACAGGTTTTGTATTTTACAGATCGGTGACTTATTGTGTTTACTCTTCTTATTATTTTTCAATTTCTTTTTGGGATGTTACTTAAAATATTTATTATTTTCTACTATGAAGATGATAAAAATATCTCTTATGTAATCAGATGATTTAAGTACTGATAGAACTGATCTGATGCAATAATTGAATAATCAAAGTACAGATGCAATAATTGAATAATCAAAGTACAGATAGCACTGATAGACAGAAGCTAGGCGATATTCTCAATATTGGAAACAATCTCCCAATCAGGAGATTTCTCTCCATCGGAAGACATTTCTCTCCACATGAGGAGAGAGGTGAAATTTTTGGTGACAAATGTAATTTGAGCATTTTATTTTCTAAAAGCGCATTTGGAAATGAATATCACTGGGTGCAGCATGACAAAATAGGGGGAGTTATCTTTTTTTAAATGTGCACCAGATAACTTTTTAACATAATGTATTTTTTGGATTTAAAAAATGCAAATGTATCTTATAATTTCAACTACTCAGAGATTTTAATCATGACATACTTGTTCCTTCATCAAAGAAGTTTGTACCATCTGCTGAAACTGTAAAATGTCTTCAATGTCTTTTCTTAGATGCTGAAATAGTAAAAATTTCAAATGTCTCCAGATATGGATGCCTCTCCTCACTAGGACATTAGGAGACAGTGGATGAAAAGCGCATATGTAGTATGCCATCAGAATTGGAATATTTCCAAGTTCTAAGTAGCCAAACGGGGTCAAAATTACAAATATGCAAATTACTTTAAAATTTTATTTGTCATCGAATTGCATTGGAATTTTTTCATTGGATTCCTCCTTAAGTAGGCTTTCAGGTGTAAGCCAACAGATTTAGCATAGCTCATATGGTTCAAGAGCTATTAGGGATCAAAAAGTTGATATTTATTATCCATAGTTTGTGTCCACCTAATTTATGTGTAAAGCTCTTTATTGTGTCCATATAATTACTGTGTCAAGCCTTTTACTGTGTCCATATTCACTTTCAATTACATTTGTTCAAATTTCAGTGGTCAGCATGCTGCGGTCGTATCATGCTGCGCTCGGCGTAGCCCTTTATTTTATTTTCTTTTGCCTTAGGAATATGCACAAGTCTTTGTTAGTTAAGAAAATATGTTCAAGACAGTTTTAGACTTGATGTTCAAATATTTTCTCTACACTATTATACATATATTGATCATATGTTGAACTTGATATTGCCTGTGAATTTATGCATATCATTCTCTGTTTGTGATAGTGTTAAAAAGATGTACTTCATGTTTAAATTTATGAGCTTTACCTCTCTTTATGACATCAGTGTTCATTTCTTTTGGTGCTTAGCATTTCATATATATTTGTTATTCTTTGTTGTGGTTTTATAGTACTTATCAATTTACTTGTTATATTAGTTGTTGTAGGGGATCTATTTATTTTTATTGCAATGAAAAAAAAATTAACAATGTAGAAAAGGGTATAGATTATAAAACTAACTTTTGAATTGACTGATTAAATTTGGTTTCATGAATTTATAGCATACTACTTTAAGATTGGTCATAATAATGTAAAAAGTTGTTATTTTATATGCCCCCGAGAATGGAAGATTTGGGGGGCATATAGTTTTTGGCCTGTCTATTTGTTTGTTTGTCTGTTTGTCCACAAAAAACTTTAACATTGGGTATATCTTTTGAATGGTGGCAAGACATTTCAAATGATACCAAAATTTTTGACCTTGTGACCTTGACCTTGACATGTGATGGACTTCTTGAGAAAAATGATAAAATTTAACATTCAATATATCTCTTGAATAGTAAATGATAGGTTCTCATATTTTGCATGTGCATTCCTTGTGGCAAGACCTTTTAATTGGTAAAAGAATATTTGACCTTATAACCTTGACCTTGGCATGTTAACAACCGCCAAAAAACTTTTACATTGAGTATATCTTTTAAATGGTGAGTGATGTGGCTTTCATATTTTGCATATGCATTCCTTGTAACAAGACCTTTCAATTGATAACACAGTTTGACCTCTTGACCTTGACCTTTGCAAATGACCATATTTTAAAACTTTAACATTTGGCAGTCTTTTGAATGGTAATTGGCCAAAGGGAGGTCTGCAATATTTTGAAAACATTGCATCAGATTTATGCCTATTTTATATATAGAAACAATGAAGCCTCTGTATTAGAAAATATTTCTGGATATCTAAAGAATTTGTAATGAAAGAAGATCTTGTTGAGTTTCTTCATTTAAAATTCTAATATGATAGGAATATCTTTTGAATGGTAAGTAATAGGGATTTTCTATTTCAAAGGGGTATTTATGGTGATTCTATTTTTCAGTTGATTCCAGAATTTATATGCATATTATTTTTTAATATCTATACAAGCAATAAATTCATCTATAGTTGAGAAAATGTTCTAAAGAATTTGTATTGAAAAAAGATTTTTATTATTCAGTATAGTTTCTTCATTTGAAACTTGTTTCAAATATCCTTTGAATGGTAAGATACAGGGTTGGGTTCAATTACTTTAAAAAGTAATTTAATACTTTCAAT
>MJUU01067198.1:651-14780 GCA_002080025.1 Modiolus philippinarum | reverse complement strand
TTTAACTAAACACATTCTAAATTTCTAAAATCTGTATTGCATGGACACGGGTTATGTATTCCGGTATATACATGAAATCATTATTCTAAAATCCTCACAGGAAGGGATCTTGGTGGAAGCTGTAGATTGAGGGTACATAACTTACTTTGTCAGTTGGTGATGGGTCTGGAGCTGGCATGTCAGTAAAGTGTTAGTAGTCTCTTGTCATTTCATGTTTTTGTCCCTATATTTAGTTCTTTCAGTTTCATCTTTTACAATTGACTCAGTTCTGTTGCCAACTGAATTTTACTGTTGTTACGATTGTTTTTTTATTTATCACATTGGCTGTAGGGGGAAGGATTGGATCCAATAAAACTAGTTTAACCCCGCCGCAGCAGGTGTGCGCCTGTCCTAAGTCAGGAATTTATTAAGCCTTTGTGTGTCTTGTCCTTTTTCTAGTTAGTTTACTTTATGTCTATAGGAGTCTAGGATGATGTTTATTTCTCTGGACTTGATTGCTCTTTGTTCAAGGGCCGNCTCCGACCTGCCGTTGGGTGTGGGGTTTTCTCACCGTTCATTGAAGATCTTATGGTGGCTTTGAGTTGTTATTACTCCCCTTTGGGTCGTTGTCTCTTTGACACATTCCCCGTTTCCCTTCTTTTTTCTATTTCTATGGCTATATATATAAATGGATAAGCCCTCAATGGCTTAATATCTTCCTTTAGCATCTGTTTCTGTCTTTCTGTATCTGGGTCATAAGTTCCCTGCCAGCTTGATGCCTGTAATAAAAATATTTGTTCATTACAAGTTCACCAAAAAGTATTTGACCAAACTATATGTAGACTGATCGACTGGTTGCCATGCAAAATTCATTTTAGCAATATTCTTGTACATAGCTGAGAATACTGTAGAAGATATAAAAAAATGTTATTACTTCGACGACCTCAAAGTAAGTTGGGCAACAAATAGTTACTGCTTTGTTTCTTTTTATTATAATAATGATTTTTTATGCAGAGATTTTTGAGCAAATGGTTGGTGTTGTTGCAACAAAAGCAATTTTCAACATGACTGCCATTTCAAAACTTCAAAATTGTCTCATTTCTGTAAAAAAAGATATCTAAGTAGATTTTTACACTGCTCCGAAGATACAATTTTCAAATTGGTTGCCACAATATTATATTAATTTTTCAAATTAGGTATTAAAAAAGATATGTAAAATAATTTAGACTATTTGAGGATCAGGAGATGCTTACTCTACTAGTGCTCCTGACCTCACACATGGTTTTTAATTGGTTCAGTGTTGTTCATTTGCATGTGTGTCTTCATTTTTATTTTCTGTGTCATACTCATTTTATGTGTTTGTTTCTTTGTTTTTAGCGGAGTTGTAACTCGAATATTGGTTTGGTGTTGCTGGTAGGCGTGCGGGCGTGCGTGCGGGCGTCAAACATTGGTTTCCGGATGATAACTCAAAAAGTTTACATCCAATTAAAAATGAAACTTGAATATATTGTTGGGTATCAGGAGGGGAGGGGCACTATTGATTTTGGAGAAAGTAGGTCAAAGGTCAAGGTCACGGTGACCGAAAATAGACTAAAAATTTGAGAAAAATTTAGTTTTCGGATGATAACTCAAAAAGTTAACATCCTATTGAAATGAAACTTGGATTCATTGTTGGGTATCAGGAGGGGAGGAATCCTATTGATTTTGGAGGAAGGAAGTCAAAGGTCAAGGTCAAAGTGACCGAAAATAGACAAAAAATTTCAGGAAAATTTGGTTTTCGGATGATAACTCAAAAAGTTTACATCTAATTGAATTGAAACTTGGATATGTTGTTGCATTCTAGGAGGGGAGGAATCCTATTGATTTTGGATAGAGTAGGTCAAAGTTCAAGGTCACACTGACCGAAAATATACTGAAAATATCAGAAAAATTTGGTTTCCGGATGATAAATCAAAACGTTAACATCCTGTTGAAATGAAACTTAAATATATTTTTGGGTACCAGGAGGGGAGGAACCCTATTGATTTTGGAGAAAGTATGTCAAAGGTCAAGGTCACAGTTACCAAAAATATACTGAAAATTTCAGAAAAATTTGGTTTCTGGATGATAACTCAAAAAGTCTACATCCAATTGAAATACACTTGGATATAATGTTGGATACCAGGAGGGGAGGAACCCTATTGATTTTGGAGTAAGTAGGTCAAAGGTCAAGCTCAATGAAGGTCACAGTGACCAAAAGAAAACAGATATAAATATTGAAATGTCAATACATTAAACTAGAAAATAGACCTTCTTGAATTCTTAGAATTTTGGATATTAGGTAGGAAAGAAATTAAAAGACAATTTTAGAAATGTTCGTGTCTTCACATTAACTATGTCACATAATATTTGAAGTTGCCACTCGGCTTGTGCACCCTGGTGCCATTTAGATTTTTCTGATGTTGCCATTGTCCTTGGATTGTTTGTTTTAGATTGACAGTTTGGTTCTCACTTTATCTACACATACTGTAGCAAAGACATAAGAGAATGCACCTCATCTCAAATTTTCATTAATTTTACAGCATAATAAGATTCTTAGAGCCTTTTTTTCATCTTTTATACCAAAGCATAATAATTTTCCTTGCTCAAACATACATTTTTATTTGCATGCTTTACTGTCCATAGATTACATTTTATTCCCATCAAGACATTCAGTCAGATTATCAACCTTTGAACATAACACATCAAGTGTATTTTCTAATGAAGAACTTCCCTTCTTAAAAATTCATTGAAATTGATAAAATAAATAGGAAGAGTTACACTAAAAAGAATAATGGACTGACAATAGTTGAACAGTGATTCTAAATATACCTAGCAGAATTTGTTTGTCACAGAATAAAATTTTTAATTTCTTTAGAGATGATTTGTATTGGGGGATCTCAAAAAGGGGGGGTGGGTGGTCTGAGGGAGAAACCCTCCTTTTTTGGCATATATTCTTTAATGAATATCCTAATGTTTTACGTAGAAATATCACCCAAAATTTTCGTGCCTCATTCCGCCCAGCGAAAACTTCTAATTGGAGCCCCCTTTTCAAATTGCCTGGATCCACGTCTGACTTGTAGGTGGAATCAGCAAATCAAAATTTGATAATCATAAAATAATAATTTAAATTATAGTCCTTCAAGTATAACCTTAGACTGATTTTATTGGCTATATGGCTACTAATCCTACAGTTTGATAGACCGAATAATTGAAAATGTCACGTGATAAAAGTAACATCTGAACCGAATTCGGGTATTTTCTCTTGAGTTCCGCGTATTTGACCGGAAAAGATATGGTTAAAAAACGTGGCTTTTCCGTGTACGATTTGAACTTAATTTTGTCACGTGACATTTTCAATATTCAAAATGGCACCAGGTCAGTGTGAAGAGATACGCTTGAACTTTGAATGGAGGCATAGAAGGGATATTTCATATCTTCGGCACTCGAAACTTTGTTAAAATTGAAGGAAATTATTTCCGATTTCTTCCGGTAGGTGTTTTTATACACGCACAGGCGATACTCAGCCGAAATTCCACCGCATCGAAATTGGAATCGATCTCACGATTTTAAATAAGAGATCATTCTGTCGTCACAAAGCAATAAAAAAAAAATAAAAAATAAAAATAAAAAGTCAGATCAGTAAAAGATGAACATAGATGATAAAAGTAGCTTTGTAGACGACAGATAATTCGGTCTAACAGTTTGACAACTAAACTGCCTTTAAAAAACTGTAGAATTGGTTGAAAAATTTGAATAATTGATACTTTCCTCAGTAACTGTGGTGTTAGTTGATGAAATTTGTTATGTTACAGTGTAAGTTGATATAAATGAGTTGTTACCAGACATTACCACAATGGAAGGGGAAGTTTGGTGCACCACTAACTTGTTTAAACCCAGCATTTCTTTTAAAATGTCTGTACCAAGTCAGGACCATTTTGGCAGACGATTTTTCCATTGGTTTCCACCTGCTTTGTCTTTTTGTCTCATGAATTTTGGTACTTGACAATTCTGTTTGGTAATTCTGTTATTATCCCCATGAATTTTTCATAACTAACCAAGAGTTTATTCACAAATATGAATGTATGCAGTTTAAGGTAGTTCGAGGGACAAAAAACAAAATGGTAGTGTTTTCTGACATTTCTGTAATTGAAAGGATATACACCTCAAAACTTTAGTTAAAAATCAATAGGTCACCAAACTCCTATTAGAGGGAGAAGCTTCCAAAAATGCATGGCAAGACTGACCTTTTTAATATAATCAATAAAGTGAGAAAATACACAATTTTAGAATTTTTTATATAAGTAAAAGTACAGATATTGATGAAAATGTAGTGTGTTAAGAAATCAAGTTTGAAATATCAAATAAAAAATAGGGGTTACAGATCATATTTTTGCAAATATCGTTTGCAAATTATATAATTTGTCCTTAGTTATTTCTATATAATTATCTCCCCTTCAAAAATTAAAGAGTTTTTAAAAAAGTGACATATTTTGGCTGTATATTTAGATCATATTGGTTACTTGTTTTCTATCAGTTTTTAATATCATTGAGTTTATGGCCTTCCAAACATTTAGATCTTATCTGCACTGAAGAGACATAAGTTGTCGAAATGCGCATATGCAGAATTTAAATTCACAGTTACCTCGGTATTTAGTCATTTGTTACCACTGCGTCGATGCCACTACTAGTGGACTGTTAGTCCCCGAGGGTATCCACCAGCCCAGTAGTCAGTACTTCGGTACTGACCCGAAAGCCGATTCTATTTGGAACCTTACAATATCTAAATTTTTGTAAATTTTATTGAAAACTAGGGAGTATCTCCCTCATGCAAAGATCTGTCCTTAGCTGATTTAGATCATATTGGTCATTTGTTCTCTATCAGTTTTTAAATATCTTTGAGTTTATGGTGTTCCAAACGTTTAGATCTTATCTGCACTTAAGAGACATAAGTTGTCGAAATAAGCATATGCAGAATTTAAATTCACAGTTACCTCGGTATTTAGTCATTTGCAAACTCAAAGTATAAATGCTGTTCATTTTAATTTATTTATTTTAAATAAACTTACATTCAAAGTCATTTTTATCTCGAAGCCATGAAATGGCTGGAGAGATATTGATATGGCAAGAAAAAATCATGTGCCCCACATGAGGCTTCAAGGCTATTAACAGCTCTAAAAGATGATCTTCGTGCTTCCGATAAAATATAGTGCGCAAGTTTCTTTCAAAAACGTATACATTTAGTTTTTAAGTTATATTTCTTCATTTTCTTGAGTTGAATACAGTGTTGTTTTAATAAATTGAAAACAATATGCATGTTTATCAAATTACTCGTTTTTTTATATTGCGTCACTTGTCGCGCAGTAATTTGCGAGATGAAAATAACATTTGTTTACCTGTGACAGTGTACTGCATATATTTATAGCAATGAAATCAACATGCGAAATCACACTATCCGATTATTTTCACGTATTACGGAAGTACTTAATACATGCAGACGTATGTAGCAGTTCTTTGGANGACTACGAAGTTTTGCCACATGCAGATTTTCAGGGCTTCGAGATTCAGCTCCATCGGAGCTTTGATTACAACATTTTAATAGTAAATTCGAAATTTTATCAGATGCACAAGGTGGATGTGCAGTTTTAGACACCCAAATCATCTTAAATTGACCAATCATCTCCTGAAAACCTTGACTTGCATGAATGCATTAATAACAGAATTAACCTAGGCATGTTTTCTTATGTCTATATATTATGAAAACTAAAAATTAAATACCAAACTAACTGTAAATTTAGTTTTTGCATATAGCCATTTTACAACTTAAGTCTCTTTATTCAATGCAGACAAAAGTCAAAAGGTTTGGTAAACCATAATTCAAAGATGTGTAAAAACTGATAGAGAACAAATAACCAAAATGATCTAAATGGAAAGCTAAAATCAGCTAAGGACAGAGCTTTGCATGAGTGAGATACTCCTTAGTTTTCAGTGAAATTTACAAAAAAAGATAATGCAAGTTACCAAATAAAATCTGCTTTCAACTGAAACATTTTCTATAAAATATTTTCATATGATTGGTGGAAGAAATTTCATAGGCAGCTGAATATATTCCAAATCTGATAGAAATGATCTCTTACACTTACCATTCATATTTTTCTGTAGGGGGTCATCCTCACTACATTCATAAATAAATTGAATGTTATACATGCTACCCATCACAATACTGAGAAATCTGAAAGTATATAATGATATTAAGAATATTCTAAATCTCTCTAATTTTATCACATAAAACAGAACAAAATATGTCTTTTTCTCTCCACAAACTACTCACATGTAACTCAACATTTTTAGCAATATCATGCAGCCTTCAAAGTAGGATTTAATTCAAAGTTGCCAAGGTCACCATCCCTTAATTTTAGTGACCAATTGGAAATTTTGGTAGCCATGCTAACACTAATTAAGCATTTTTCCAAAAATTCAGTGGCTAATTGGTCAACACCAATTGAGTTTTAGTGGCAAATCATAAATTTTAGCAAGTTTTGGTCACCATGTAGTAGATTAAATTGAGGGCTATCTTCTTTATGTCTACTTACACTGGAGGCAAGTTACATTCCATTCTAACACCATCACATTTTTGTCCACCATAAGGGGATTTGGTGATTGCTCGCAAGCATACATAAATGTAGGTCAAATATCTCTCAATTTAGCAGAAACATCAGCAAGTAATACACTCGAAGATGTTTTTCTCAAATTCTTCAGGACTGAAAACTCTGTACATTATGTATGAATGAGTTTTATTAACAACAGAAAATGGTATACATGTTTCTACACAAATTTATGTAAATAGGTTTCAGTTTGAAATAAAGGGCTTAGGGCAGCATGTC
This sequence comes from Modiolus philippinarum, assembly GCA_002080025.1. NCBI lineage: Eukaryota > Metazoa > Mollusca > Bivalvia > Mytilida > Modiolidae > Modiolus > Modiolus philippinarum. The sequence goes on along the minus strand of MJUU01067198.1, from coordinate 7,899 downwards.
GACCATTGAAATTTGAACAAGTGTAAACTGAAATGAATGTGGACATAGTAATCTGCTGGACCCAATAAAGACCTTGACACATTAATAATTGGACACAAAATGAAAATAAAAATTATCCCTTTTAATCTCTTATTAACATGATATTGTAAGAGCTGAGCAAAATCTGTTGACTACCAACAAAAGCTTACATCAAGAGAAATTCAAAGAAAAAACCCGGATTGAAATCCAATGAAAAATAAAGATTTCACATATTTTGAAATATTGCAATATGGCCTCTTTGACCCCTTATAGCTTAGAAACCGTAAGAGCAACGCAAAATCTATTGCCATGCATATTACTAAAACGTACAATGAGAATAATCCAAAGAAAAAAATCCTATCAAAATCTGATGAAAAATAAAGATAGATTTCACATAATAAAGATTTCACATATTTCTAATAATTGCAATTTTGGCCCCTTTGAACCCTTATAGTTCGGAAATGATAAGAGCTACGCCAAATTCGTTACCATATTGCTGAAAGCTTACAATGAGAGGAATCCAAATAAAAAATAAATCCCATCAAAATCTGATGTAAAAGAAAGATTTCACATATTTCTAAAAATTGTAATTTTGGCCTTTTTGACCCACTATAGCTCAGAAACAGTAAGAGCTACACCAAAGCTGTTGACATACAACTGAAAGCCTACAATGAGAGGAATCTAAAGAAAAAAATCCCATAAAAAACAGATGAAAAATAAAAATTTTTAGTAATCTGCAGTTTGCAATTTTGGCCCCGTTTATGCTCCTCATAGCTTGGGAAGGAAACAAGTTATCCAAAATCTTATGGTGCAGGTCTATGTTAATTTTTCATATGGAACCCATTGCAAAAACTGCATCAAAATCGAACTAATAAGAAAGAAATTAAAATTTTTGAAATTCGTCCCTTTTGGGCCCCATTTATCTCGTGAACAGTATATGTCCCGAGAAATCCGTTGGCATTCTACAGACTGGAAATTTTCTAAAGAGTACACTGAAAGAAACCCCATCAGAATCTGATAAATACTATACAATCTACATTCAAATATGTGAAAACACCCAATGTAACCCTTTTTGGACCCTAATTCTGAAATGGGCGGGGCAACAAACTAAAGGAAAAAATGGTCCTTAAGAATGTGCCAAGAAACATCATACTAAAATCTGAAAACACTCCGTCAACTAGAACCAATTCATGCTATCAACAGACACGAAAATACCTAACTTAACCCTTTTTGGCCCCTTTGTCTGAAATGGGCGGGGCAAGGATCGCAGATTTAAAACCCAGGCTTAAGCATGTGCCAAGAAACATCAAACTAAAATTTGATAACAATCCGTCCACTAGAACCAAAGTTATGCTGTCCAAAGACGACGACGACTGTGCCATACCATTATTCGACCACGAAAATTTTGCGGTCGTATGAAAACAGAGAATTAAGACCATCCTTATGTAGTGGTTTACAGTACTATTTACTGATTTTAGTCTTACCAAAGAACTGGAGAAACCATGCTTGAAAATGACATGAGTCTCCACCATGTATCAAAGAACCCTAAAAAGAAAAAAAAAATATAAAAAAAACTTTACTACCAATGTTCTCTTATAATGTTCACTATATAGAGATTTTGCTGTACAGTCGAACTTCAATGGCTCTAACAACCAAGGGACCGTTGAAAATAGTTTGAGCCAACAGGGTGTTCAAGATATTGAGATTGAACTATGTTTAAACTTAAACAAAGATACCACAAAAAAGGTTTGATGCATCCATGGTGTTCGAGTTATTGCAGTTCGAGCCATCGAAGTTCTACTGTATTTTTCATTTTGGGTACATGTAGATAAAATATTGAAATACTGCTCGACATAAAGGAGAAAAGTTTAGTAATTCTGTAAGCTACTAGTAGGCTTTATTCTTTAACAAGAAGTTATGTATATCAGTAAATGAATTCGAAGTATCCCTATTAATATTTATATTCTATTGTTTACAATAAAAGGATATGGAGTAAATGCTCACGAAAGTCTCTACAAATATGTAGTAAAACAAGCAAAGGAAATATGCTTTTATTGTTGTTCTTCATCTTGAAATTACCATGAAGTGTTTAACAATAAGCCCAGTCTGTTTGGAGAAGATATTAGTTTATGTTGTGTGTTCATTGTTGTTTTTTATTTTTCAGTGATCGTTTCAGATTAGCACATTTTTACAAAAAGAAAATCTCAAACTTACCATTAAAAATGCAATGCACACAAAAAATGCTGCTATACTGAGATACAATATCAACCTCTGAAAAGTTAAAACAAAACATATACTTTAAATTCTACAAAAACAATGCCCAATGCCTGTAAAACAGGATTTTAAGTATTGGACTAATAACATTTCTATAATATTCAATGAATGATTAAGCTGGTACGGGCTTCTAAAATTCTGTCAGATAGAATTTTCTTATTTTTTCATGATTTCGCCTTTGTTATTAGAGCATACAAAAAATAGAATAAAAATAAGGGGTCACCCGCCATATAAGAATGACATATGAAATGGAAAATTTTGCTATTTTGGTTGAAATAATAGGAAAAATTAGTGAATTTTAACAAAATTTTAATTTTGAATCATTCTAGTTACATGAGATAGATTTTTTTAAAACTTAGTAACTTAATAAATGTGGGGGTCACCGAACTTATTTTTGAATAAATCGCAAAAAACTCATTTTTTCCTATTATTTCTATACAAATTATCTCCCCTTAATGGAACAGGAGTTAGCTGAAAGGTTCAATATTTTGCGTGGTTACTTAATAAAAGTGGCATATTTCATCAAGTTTAACTATTATAAGACATTGAAAATGGTTTCGGCAACGATCCCATAGTAAATTCCATTTTAAGTCACATGCGCAAGAATGATGCGCAATTTTAAACTCCCGTACTACCTAAAAGCGAAAATAAAGTATGAAACTGAAATAACACATGTATTAAATTTCAAAAATTTATGTTATATGGACGTCTATCTGAGTTAAGATGAGTAGAAAGACGGACAAGATGTGTTTGGTGAAACACTTATGCCCACGAGAAGAAGTTAAAGAAGAAACATTTAGCTAACTGAACATGTTGAACATTTATAAATGTGCTCATGACAAATTAATTTTAGTAATAAATTTTGATATTAACCACAACAAATGATGATTGTAAGACCCCTCCAATCGGTATCCAAATGTTATTAAGAAAACAATTTTTACCCCCTTTTTGACAAATTTATAATTTACTCATTGTGTCTCTGTCTTTCAGTGTTATTAGTTCTTTGATCAATTAATTGCATCAGGATATTTTCATACACTTTATTAATACTGGTTTTCCAAAAAAAGTGGAGGAATATATAGAAGATTCGGATTTCATCAGAAAAGTAATAAATAGAGATCATTTCAAAGTGAGCATGTTGGTTTCATTTTGGACATCATATCTAAATTTACAGTAACTTCGGTATTTTGTATTTTTGATGTTAAATAAATTCAAAGTAGACCACTCGCTATTTACTAAAAAGAAACAATAATTGTTCACTTATGAGTATGGAAACGTAATAAGGCTTTTGCCACCCAACCTTTTTCTTGAGTGCGTGTTTTACATTTAAACAGATAAGTTCCCTTTTCTTTGGTGTTTCTCATTTAACAGACAGGGTATTTTCAGACAAAAAAGAAAGTTAATGGGAATGAATCTTCTACCATTAAATTTAAGTACTTTTGTACTGAAAGTTGTAAATAAATTACTTTAAATATTATCACGCAAATAAGAATGTGCGGTTCTCCTCATAGCTTATACAAGTGTTTGACAAACTCTTACATTTATTGTCGACGCTTATATTTGGTAGAGGGTCCTGGAATAACTGAAAATTGATTCAATGTCAACATCTTGCTTAATCTCTGCTAACACTGGCATTTTTCTTCACAAAACGACAAAAGTATTTACATAACAACTTCGCGGGCAAGATTATTTTTGCCATAAACACTATGCCAGGAAATTTTGAGGCATTTTCTCTAATGGACAGGATCAGGGCCAGACTATTTTTTTTATTTTTTGGGGGAAAATGCGGGGCCAGAAAATTTTTCTCTTAATAGTACAGCCCTCCCCTCCCCTTGAAAATCAAATGACCCGTGCCTTATAACATTTTAAATGGAACATCAGTAGATTTCTTTTCTTCAACTGTAGTTTTGACCTAATTAATTCTGAAATTTGTTATATTTTCGGAGATGGATACAACTACAAAAACGTTCAATGAAATTCGAATTCGAAGGACGTTCAAGTTTGTACTTTTGACAAAGACAACTTTAAGGAACCGATCATTTAACCTGAAAATGGGGGGGGGGGTATGTTTTTTTTCTGGACACAAAATTTTTTTCGCGTGTATCAACAAAATATTATTTTCAAAAATTAACATTATTTTTGGGGGCAGAAAGCCTCCTTCAGAAATTTTTTTTTATCATTTTGGCAGCCAAAATATTTTTTTCACATAAAATCAGGTCCAAAATATTTTTTTTAGAAAAAAACAAGATGTAACCATTTAATAAATATCAAATTAATATGTACAATTAATGCATTGATAGGTGGAAAAAAATGAATTTCCAAAAAAAAAAAAAATAAGTCCAAGGGCCATATCTGTCCACAAAAATCATTCAACAGGAACCAAATTTTAACTTGATCAGTAATGTATAAACATACAATCATATACTACATTGTACTATGTATCAAATCAACATATGCATGCATTGTAAAGAACAGGTGGAGAAACTGAAGTTTTTTCAGAAATTCTTTAAGGCCTAAAAAAATACCCGTGTTTCCGGTAACATACTCTTCAAAATTAGGGTCGGTAAGTAGGCATTTTTTAAAATTTTTTCTAAAACTTTTTACATAGACATATAGAGAGTAACTTCTGGACTTTAACAGTGCTTCTTTAAAAATTGTCAAAAAACTTAAGGGTAGGCATTTTTAGCCCCAAAAATCTAGGGTCGGTAGGGTTACCGGAAACACAGATTTTTTTTTAATCTGCCTAAGTCCAAGGGCAATAACTTCATACACAATCAACCAATCAGGACTAAAATAAATCTTGATCTGTATCTCAACTATATACACTCATATACCAAATATCAAATCAATATGTCAAGCGTTTACAGAAAAACCTTCGGAGACCTATATTATTCAAAATTTCACTAAGTCCAAGGGCCATAACTCTGTACAAAATCAACTGACCAGAACCAAATTCAAACTTGATCTGTATATTCATATACCAAATATGAAATCAATGTCGAGAGGTTACAAAAAAATCTCCGGAAACCTATATTTTTCAAAATTTCACTAAGTCAAAGGGCCATAACTCTGTACAAAATCAACCGACCAGAACCAAATTCTAACTTGATCTGTATCTCACCTAGATATACTAATAATCAGTATGTCAAGCGGTTCTAGAAAAAATCTCCGGAAACCAAACAGTTAACGGACAGACAGACGGACGGTATACCATAATACGTTCGACGGGTGTATGAAAATCGATATCCTATATGTCCGGAATTAACTATTAAAGAAAATAAAAATTATAGACAATTCCAACCTTTTCCATGGCCCTTCAACCATAGTGAACATAAAATACCATCAACTTTTATTGATAAATATGGTGGACGAACAGACGCTGGGCGAACTGGTAGATTGCTATGTATTCAGTAAAGTACGTGCCACCAAATGTGGGACATTTCAAGTCAAGAAAAAAATTCAATTTTAGTCATGATCATTCTGAAATGTTTATTCTGATAGGCAAGATATTCTTGTTTTTGGATCTCTAAATGAAAAGATAATAAAAAAGAAGGAAATAATGTTTTTTTTTTTTTTACAAAAGAAGAGAGGTAGTCATCACATTTGTTGGACGTAACAGCTAGGACATCTTTATTTGCATTTTTTACTGTATATTTAACTTTCACTTTACAAATCAATACTATTTCTTTAAAAAAAACTTATAGATCTCCTAAATAAACTTTTTATTAATTGAATTTTATCATTTTATCATTATTTAAGTTAGATTTTGAAAAAAAAAACTTCAATTATGTCGAACAAGTTGAACATGGACATTTTCAAACATGAATTCATCAGTTTTTTAGCATCAAAACTCGGTATTTTTTAGAAAAAAATTTTCTGGCCCTGACTTTTGCCAAAAAAAATTCTCTGGCCAGCACCTGGGTTGAAAAAAATAATCTGGCCCTGATCCTGTCCATTAGAAAAACTAGAGGCTCAGAGACTGAGCCTGTATCGCTCATCTGGTAAAATGCTTCTACACCATACACAACTAAACAAGATGTTTCCTTACCAATGGGGTCAAATGTTTAGCTATGTTCTTCATTAGCACCCATGTTTTTTGTCTGATCCTATTGAAATGAATAATTTTTGCAAAGGACCTTCTACCGAAAAAATTTTGGCAACCTAAGTAAAGGACCTTCCATAAATCATTCCTGTAAAGTTTGGTTCAATTTGCTTCAGTAGCGTCAGAGGAGATAGCAAATATATGCTTTTCCCATAGGCTCCCATGTTAAACTATGTTCTGGGCTTGCGGCCATGTTTTTGTATGGAACGAAAAAAATTTTTGGCAAACTAAGAAAAGGACCTTCCATACATCATTCCTGTAAAGTTTGGTTCAATTTGCTTCAGTAGCTTCAGAGGAGATAGTCAATATATGATTTTCGCATAGGGTTCCATGTTAAAATATGTTCTGTGCTGGCGGCCATGTTTTTTCGTGGATCTAAAAATTTTCGGCAAACTAAGTAAAGGACCTTCAATACATCATTCATGGAAAGTTTGGTTCCATTTGCTTCAGTAGCTTCAGAGGAATTAGCAAATATATGCTTTTCCCATAGGATCCCATGTTAAACTATGTTCTCCGCTGGTGGCCATGTTTTTTCACGGATAGAAAAACATTTCGAGAAACTAAGTAAAGGACCTTCCATACATCATTCCTGTAAAGTTTTGTTCCATTTGCTTTAGTAACTTCAGAGGAGATAGCAAATATATGCTTTTCCCATAGGGTCCCGTGTTAAACTATGTTCAGCGCTGGCGGCCATGTTTTTTCACAGATCAAAAAAAATTTGGCAAACTATGTAAAGGACCTTCGATACATCATTCCTGTAAAGTTTGGTTCCATTTGCTTCAGTAACTTCAGAGGAGATAGCAAATATTTGCTTTTCCCATAGGGTCCCATGTTAAACTATGTTCTGCGCTGGC
>MJUU01067196.1:4971-28652 GCA_002080025.1 Modiolus philippinarum | reverse complement strand
AAAACTACGGAACAGTATTGTCAGGAGTAGAGCAGAATAAAGTGAAACAATCAAGTCATGCATTGGAGAAAGTGTGATCATCATTAACGACATGCGTATCTTGACTCTATAAATATATGTACCATTTTCGAGATGTTCTTGGACAAACGATTTAATTACATTTACATATGATGCATGACGATTGATACACTTCTGTGTAGCTATAATGCATTTTGACAGGCAATGAAGACACAAACTATGTAAGTACCTTTTTGACTGATTTGGTTTTGTACAATGGGCATTGTGGACTTCAGACCAGGGTATCACATAAAATTATCTTTACTAGTTAATTTTTTAATGTGTTCAATTTGGTTACTCAGTAGCTATAATCCTGATGGGTTAACTATAAGGCACGGGCCATTTGATTTTCAGGGGAAGGGGGCTTGGATTTTTTTAAACAAATTCAGGTCCCGATTTTCGCCAAAATAAATTCTCTGGCAGCACTTGCATTGGTTGAGAAAAAAAATAATCTAGCCTTCATTTTGTCCATAAGAAAAAAACCTATCTCTACAAATTTTCCTTGCATGGTCAATGAGAAAAAAAAAATGGCCCGCAGAGCGTACCAAAAGAATTTCCCGACTCGGGTAAATTTCTCATCCCCCCACCACCCTGTTTTATACCATGACCTTATTGTTTTGGGTATTTCAGATGGAGGAAATTTCAGGGATTTGACACTTGATTATAAAAACGTAGAATTAATGCAGTATATGAATACATTTAATTACAACTAGTTATATATTTCAACTACATGAGTAACTTTGTGTTGTCAACACCTGATGATAATAAAACAATGGTATCTTATATACACCAGTCATTAGATGACCTTATCGAAATTACATACTGACTGTCTTTCTTTTAATTATTGTTCATATTTGTTGTCATTTGTCATATTTGCTACAATCCGAACCGTAGCGGGTTCATAGTCCGAAGGTTCATTGGTCCGATGGTCCATTAGTCCGAAGGTTCATTGGTCCGAAGGTTCGCTAGTCCGATAGACTATTAGTTCAGTACAAATGTTAAGACAAAGAAAGGAAATAATGAGTCTTTATTTATCAGTGGATATGAATTAATTATCAATCGATATCCCACTGTCAGCTGAAATCCCTCCCATATTACGATGTCATATCTTTATTTTGACAAAGGAACACGCCAGCTTTTCCATCTGAAACTCTGAAACCGAGCAATGATTTTTGGTATTGGGGTTGCTCGTTTGTAGAACATGACTCTCTGAAATAATGCTTTTGACCTTGACCTCAATTTCAGGTATAATGTATGGAGGGTAATATACAAAGATTGCTGATTTCATTCCAATCTGACAAAAAACATGACCGCCATTGAGGAACGTTTATTTAAATTGAACCCTATGAGAAATAATTGTATAGCAACATAATATTTCCCTAAGAAATCAACCAAATGTAAGTGTGCAATAAATTTCCATATTGCACTAGTGCAAATATAACTCAAATTTCATGACGTCATCGTCAACCAAAATCCATTTTTACAGAAATTTTACCGTTGCTATACAATAAAAGTGTTATTATTTCATGAATATTGGGGAATATTATCCCTCGAAGAATATATATTGCACCCGCAAGCTCGTGCAATATAGAATTCTTCTCGGGACAATATTCCCAAATATTCATGCAATAACCCTATATTATTATCACTTCTCCTCTGACATGTCTGAAACCACTGAAGCAAATTCCACCAAACTTTACATGTTTACAGGAATGATGTATAGAAGATCCTTTACAAAGATTGCTCATTCAAGTTATTCAAATCCGAAAAAAAGTTTTTTGCATCAAAAGGGATTTTGATTTTAGTATATTTAAAAAATTTGTGAAGCATTCTTGTTGCCTTGCGTCTACGTTTGTCTTTCGGGAACTCCAGTGTGACCTTATATATGTATGTATTTTGCTGGGCATCATGCATTCATATAGCCACAAATATCATGACGAGAAACCTCTAATGTATTTTGTAGGGCACCATACATTCATATAGCCACAAATATCATGACGAGGAACCTCTACTCCCCATGCGCGGGGCATGTCCCGTGGTCACCTTGTTAGAAAATTTACGGACTGTTCAACCGGTAGTTCAAAACAACCTCTTTTCGACAAATTTTGTTGGATTCTTTATCCTATTCTACTCAAATATTTCAAAGTGAATGTCATTTCTCTAATGATATATCAAGTTTAGACCGGTTTTGACCCGTTAGATAAATTTTCTTTATTCAACGTATGTTGAATAAAGCCCCGTGCCATTTCCAAATCTATTCGGAATACAATTCTCGGTGTTTACCATCGATCATTAGAGAAAAAGATAACACCACTTTATCCCGATTATTACCATATTTTATCCACTCTCGATAGTTAAATTTTAAAATCTTAAAATGCTCGGCAAGCCTCGCAATTAAAATTTTAAAATTTAACTATCTCTAGTGGATAAAATATAGTAATGAACGGGATCTTGTGGTGTAATCTATATTTCTTACAGAACAAAGGATTCATCTCCATGTCAAGTCAATGTACAAGTTGTTAGAACTCAGATACCTGCTGAGAAATGTTTTCATGATATTAATTATATTTATTAAGAAATGCATACATTGTAATTATACCCTTTAGGGTTGAAAGCATATATACATACATATGAAGTACAATATGATATAAAATATACAAGAATTATATGACTCTATGGGTATGTTAAACATTTTTTATATTGTTGATGGTGAACCATGCAATCATTTGTCCACTTTTAACAGTACAAGTGACTTTTTATAAATCGAGCAACATATTGCAAATGATCCGATGAAGATAGTATTTCAACAATATTAGAAATATGATTGCTATTATAGTTGTTTTCAAAGATATTTATATTTTGGATTTTGAATTCTTATCTAATGCTTACATTTTGGAGGACATTCAAAAAAAAATATTTTCGCCTACTAATGTACTAACAAATTCTATTTTCTCTTTTTCTCTTTTAATTTTTGTTTGTATCTGCCTCTTTCTGTTTCCAAAAAGTGATCACTTATTCTCATTTTGCAAGTATTTTTTNTTTTTTCTGTTTTCAAAATTAGTATTTAAGATAAAGTCTTCAATTATATATTATTTAGTTTTAATTTTACTGTATGAGAATATTTTTTTGCTTTTGATATCAATTTACATGATTTATCAAAGAATATGTTTACATATTTAGTTTTTAATTGCTTATTTATATTATCAAGAGTTTTATGATCTTTTAGGTAATTCAGATTTTTAATTGGTTTACATCAATGCCATTTGATGAACAAACATTATTTACATATGAATACCATGAATATGTTGCATTGGAATTGAGATTGTAATGTTACCAGATTTTTAATGTTACCAGATTCCTTTATCCTATTATAGACAGTAAGATATCAACCCTTTCACGATAAGGTGTAATAAATTTTCATAATCACACTGACATAATTCCAAAATATTATTTCAGATTCACCTTAAGATATTAAAGTTCAAAAGAACGTTAGTGTTCAAAAGAGGAGAGAAGGTATAGTATTGATTTACACTTAAAGTCGTAGGTTTAATATTTTCAGACTGTATGGTGTCAGGTTTGGTTTTCTCCCTATTTGTTTTTGTTTTTTGGTTTCTTTTTTTAAATTTTTTATTTTTATCATTATTTTTNGGGGGGGGGGGGGGGTCAGCGTTGTTGTTAACTTAATTTTTTTGTGGTACTATCACCTTCAAATTGGCATATCAGTGGCTAAGAGGGAGTCATTACTTTTTCCGGTAACACAAAGGACTGGGGGTTAAACGGAAATAGAATATTCCTTTATGTATGTTAGATTTTCCTGTTGGTCTTATGAAGTATTGTAGCGATGTCGTTTATTGAAAAGGTTTCAGAGCTGAAAGTCATTGAAGTGGATTATAGTTTGGATTTGTCATCAAATTCAACCGAATTCATACCCCTTCTAGAAAGTATGCAAACAATATTTATGTTATCCATACTCCGGTTTTAAAATTATTATCTATGTCTTGGGGAAAAGTTCAGCCAACACTTTTGCAACAATACGGAGACTTTCCAATGCAAAAGTCGTTAGGTGATTATCACTTTTCCTTTCAACAGGTAATTAAAATCCCATGACCAACAATATCGCACATGTGCCAAAAACTTCAGAAATTAAACGAAAATCGTTACTATGCCAACTGACCATACACATGTTAAAATTTATCTTATCAAATTAGAAACAACTTTAAGTAGTGGTTATACAATATCTTTCTGACGCTGACCGCAGAGATAAAAAAAAATAGATTACTTATTTGTATTATCTTGCCAAAACTATTTAAAATGCTGAGTGAAAAATACAATTGTCTTCAATTTCCCAAAATAATCATTTTATAACAGACATGCTTCGTTAACTGGCGTATGTACTTAAGGAATGTCTTCATGTTCATTTATGACCAGTACAAATGTCTTCTAACACTAAATCTGCTATGGTAATAAGATTTTTATTTCTACTTCATTTAAACCGTTTTTTAAATGACCTCAGAAATTAATCCCAAATATTCTCTTAAACTATTTCAAAATAAAAATGAAGAATTATACTTTTCGACAGTTTTTGACAATTATAACAGGAGCAGAAATATGGCTATAAATCTTTCACTGTTTCACCAATTAGCTGTGAAAAGACATTTTTTTTGCAACAATGGCATGGCTTGTAAAATCGCTGATGTCAAGCTGCATTTTTTAAAGATGACCCAACATATTTTTTTTCGTTTCCATTAGATATCGGTATGTGTTTTGTAAACTTGCTACAAGTCTCTCTATCGACGTGAAGTACAATCTGCAAGACCACCACAGAATGCAATAAATTTTAATTAACCATGAAATTGCAGGCAATAAAACTTGACTACTACTGATAATGATTAAAACATGCAAGTCACAGAACAATTGAGATTTTCACATACTTATTTATTAAGGGCTTTCCCCTTTCCAAGGGAAATTAAGGGTTTTCCCCTTTCCAAGGGAAATTAAGGGCTTTCCCCTTTCCAAGGGAAAGTCCTTTCTGTATTTCTTCTGATTCTTCTTCTTCTTCTTTTCTGCCTCATTTTCAGAAATGATATTTTGGGACAATAGCCAGGACCATGTCTAGTTGATAAGAAATAGGGAACGGTCGAAAATCTTTTTTCGTTCACGAATTTTCACCCAAAGTCCGAAAAACGTTGTTATGGGATAAACTCGGAAACCATAAGAGATAGTTGTTAAAGTGTTATGACAAATGTTTGACAGGTTATGGCGGAAATTCGTCACACTGCGTACAAACTCTGCGATGATACTTCCAGGAGTTATGCCCCCTAAAAGTTTTGTCACTTTTTTTGGCATATTTTTCTAGAGAATGGTAAGAATCTTCTCCAATGAACTTAGGTGATGTGTGTTACATCTAAAAATACTAGGTTCAAAGGCCATTGGTCACTATAAAAGGGGTTTACAAAGCGTTGCGTCAGTCATAAAAATAAACTTTCTCTACCTAGGTTGAGCTAAAGAGGTTGTCAGTGTTAACTAATTAGCTGACAAGTTAATCTGATTGTTTATCCTAGATGGAACATAATATATGACATTTTAATTAAATTTACTATATCATGTTTCTCTATGTAATAAAAACATCCTTACAAATACCATTACTATATAGACTTGATACAAATGCGTTTGTTTGTTGTTATACTTGCACAATCCCTTTTAATTTGCATTTAATAAAAACTGCTATTAGAGGGATTGGCTGATATATCTTTTATAGCAGCTTTTTTTAGAAAACAAATGTTTTTATTATAAAAAGCGCATGGAGTATAAAACATATAGACTGACTTTTAGAAGTATTTATTCTTTAAAACAAAAGTAGAAAGATAGTACTGAATGTATTCATTAGGAATTGAGTATTTAAAGCAGTACAGAGATAAATACACATAGATGTCTCTGATGAAAGTTAATTCTAGCTTTCTGTATAATAGGGATCTGACTGAACGTGTTATAAAATTTTATACATTGTGAATGGAATTATATGTTGAATAAATCTACTTTTTACAATATACATTTAAAATAACATATTTTGAAAAGTTGACAACCACTAATGTTACAAACTATAAATATTTCACACTGACCTATTCGTTATAGAAGTTACATTTCTTTATCTTGAGTGCAGTGTTAATTATTTGTATATTTATAGTAGTCAAAATGATCTGATAATGCTCTTAAAAACCAGAATTGTCCCTTCCTATACAGTAAAGCTGATAAGACAGTGATTTCACAAATTTATCGTTGTCAAAGTTAACTGTTTTGTTTTGCATTAATGTAACAAAAGACATTCACCGAAATGATTTGCATGTGTAAAAGAATTCACTATAACTTAACCCCTGCCTCTTGGTCCTTAGTAATGCGCGTGTTGTTCCCATTCCTACTTAATTAACAATCTAAGGCATTATGCAAAAATATACTTGTATTCCTTTCTATTTGTATCCATTAATGCTAACAACGGCCAGCAATAGTCTCTTAAATATCTTTGCATTCTTCAGGCTATATTAAAGCATCACTTAATAAGTGAAATCTGTTCTTACAAAATAATGAAATATTTTGACAAACCACCTGTTTTTATCACCATTATCTTTGTGATGACATTCATATAGAAAACAGACTTGACTTGAATTGTCGTAAAACATTGGGTACGTAGCAGAAAAAGAAGCCCTATATGTGACAGTTTTTATGGCCTTTTCTTCAAGATAAAAGATTAAACCATTTTACAAGTTGTATAAAATGAGCAACTGCTCAGTTTGTTATTTATCAAAATTGTCAACATTAGAAAATATCTTTAACATATCCTTTAAAATGTAAAAAACTTGTGCACTTTATAAATCTGCTATAAGACTAGGAGAACTGTCGCGTGTTTGAAATAGATGTTGATGTTGCAATTGTAGATCTGATTAGAACTTCGGCGATGTTGATAAACTAGAACGTCAGTTGTTCCAAGAACAATTGATAGGTCAGTTAATTTAGGACACATAAATTAATGTCGTATGAATTATAGAGTCTTTTCCGTTGAACATAGTTTACGAGTGTATTTTTCTTAAAATGCCAAGGTCCAAAGTCAATTGTCTCTTTGAACTTTGACCTGAGACTTTGATAGCAGATAGCTGATAAAATATATGGAGAAAATGTGTGCCTTGTTACAATCTACATTTGTAACATATGAAAGGTGATTGAACCAACCGTTTCCAAAAACCGATTTTCGATGTCCTATTTCGTTTTTTCGCTTGTCGCTTAATACCACTGTAGCAACAATAAGATATTTAATACAAAAAATGTTCAGGTAGACCTGACATGCAAAATGCGGCCATAAGTCACAACCAAAAACCTTCATTTAACATCAATATGAAAAAGAAAGGAAATGGGGTAAATGTCAAGGAGACATCATCCAATATCCAGGTGAAAACGACCCAAACAAAGCATCTAGGGGTCACCGTACGGTCTTCAACACAGTGAGGAACCTCGATGTATATCGATGATTGTACATAATAAGTATAGAATCTTAGTTTTATTGGTAAATCAGATATGAGAACATTATGACACAACTTCCGGGAAAGACCTATCAATTGTTCTTCGAACAATTGACGTACTTGTTTACATTATATTTGCTTTCATGAATGAATCAGTTAATTACTGGTAGAGTTAAAATTGAATTTTATTTATTAATGGAAAATCATCTAGATATCTGCAAATGCCAAGATATCAATACAGATAAATTGTGTAGAAAACGCTTAAGGAGTGTACTTCTCGTGGATAGTAAATAGGTTTTTGATAGTAAACAAAAGTTTTTAGAATACAGAGAGACGTGTAGCAAGTCTTTATTATACGACCGCAAAAATGTTTGCGGTCGTATAATGGTATGGTGCTGTCGTCGTCGTCGTCGTTGTCTGAAGGTCAATAACTTTAGTTTCAGTTGACCAATCCTTATGAAATTTTACTGAATGTTTCTTGGCTCAAAAGGAAGGCTTGGCTTAGTTTTGGTCATTGTGGCCCCACCCGTTTAAAAAAAAAGGGGGCAAAAAGGGGTTAAATTTGATGTTTTAACATATTTGACTGTAGAATCTTTATTATTTATCGGATTTTGATGGGGTTTCTTTCATTGTCTTCCTGAGGAAATTTCCAATCAGTAATATGCAAAATGGATTTCATGTGGCATGTACCGTTCACGAGATAAATGGGGCCCAAAAGGGGCCAATTTCATAAAAAAATTTTTAATTCTTAGTCCGATTTTGATGCAGTTTTTTGCAGTGCAAATTTACGTACAAGTCGAGATCTCGACATGCTAAGCCGTAGTCTTAAACAATGACAATATACTGTCAGCCAAGTTTATGATTCCTAAATAAGAAATAAAGAACTGACAACTACATGTATAACAACAAAATATAAAGCATAGACAGTAAATCTATAAACTATCAGAAGGCTTTTAGCGCGATTTAATAATTATTGCTTTTTTTGTTCATCTAGGCAGAAAACATCCACCTACGCTGAGCGGCGACTACCTGTGTAAAATGACTTGAGACTTGCGCAAATTCCCAAAGAATATGGGCATATATGTAACAGGACTACAAAGGGCGAATTATACTGCGAGGCAAATGGCTTCTCCGAAAAATGCTATGGATCTTCATGGTGATATTCTAGCTCCATTAAAGTTTTTATTAGCCGAACAGAATGAGAGAAATATGCTTATCAGGTTACAAGAATGATTTTCAAATTGGATATTTACTTAAGACCAGCTCGGAAACAAAAAATGTAGTGTTTTTATATAACAGCGTTATATAACTATGTAAGAATCTGTTCTGTTCGCTTTCACCAAAGTTCAGTGCTTTGGATTGTATGGAGATGATTTATCTGAAAACAATTTTTTCATAATGATTACCACATTTATTGGAAAATAAACATCTAGTGTACGTAAGATCTTTCTTTGACACCAGGACAGTCCAAGTATTAAAGAATAATACAGCTATTTGAAGAGGAAACGAGTTTAATTATAAAGCATTCAGATATGTATAAAATGTGAGATTTATTTTGTGTCAGATTTTCATTCATTTATTCTTAGTGTTTACAAAGAGCAATATCTATATAGATATATGCCTCCAAATTTCTTACAGTATGTATTCAGTTGCACCGAATCTTATTTTACAGTAAAGTTGCACTTTCGAGATGGAATTTTATGTGAAATTAAAGGCAAAAATGATTGCTTCAGCACCAGTAAGGGGGAATGACCTCTTTAATAGATACTTACCTTCTAAAAGAAACAAACTATTTAGTAATTTGAAGAATGCCATAAATATTTCCCACATGACAAATGTTTTACTTGATTTTTAATTGTCGAAAAATAATTAGCCCGAAGCGTTACAAAAAAGATTAAATATTATTATTATATTTTACTAAGTAAGAGAAGATTTAATTGGATGAAAGCAATCATGTGACTTCAAAATAACTAAGATGTTTCAGCAAACAACCTCGATATGACATCACTGCGGGAACAACCCTGTTGTTTCCCATTGACCAACCCGGAAATGACGTCACAGAGAGAAAAAACCCTGTAGATTCTAAAAATCACTATAGATTATATCAGTCTTCTTTGTGAGATTAAAACCATAATAAGACCTTTTGATTTGGAATTTATGAAATGATTAAAATATAATAAAACAATTATGGCTCTCTGTTGACGTGAAACATCCAGATTTGTCAACCCTTGGAGGGGTGGTTTCCCTCCGGCAGAGCCCTCGGGAAACAACCCAGAGCCCTCGGGAAACAACTCCCTCCTCGGGTTGACAAATCTAGATGTTTCCGTTAACAGCGGGCCCTGACCAACCCGGAAATGACGTCACAGAGAGAAAACCCTGTAGATTCTAAAAATCACTATAGATTATATCAGTCTTCTTTGTGAGATTAAAACCATAATAAGACCTTTTGATTTGGAATTTATGAAAACTGTTTAGAATATAATATAAAATATAATATAGAATATAAAACTGTTTAGAATATAATAAAACAATTATGGCCCTCTGTTGACGTGAAACATCCAGATTTGTCAACCCTTGGAGGGGCGGTTTCCCTCGGGCAAAGCCCGAGGGAAACAACTCCCTCCTCGGGTTGACAAATCTAGATGTTTCCCTTAACAGCGGGCCATAATTGTATATTCACCCTTACATATTGATTAGTGTCCCCACCAATCGATTGAGTATAATAATTTTTGTGTAAAAAAATATTTTTTTCTGTGATAAACAATTATGTCGAAAGTCCCTTGTTGGACATGACGTCCACTCTCAATTGATCCTACTCTTTTAATGTAGAGTTTGTACCGGCCATTTGTATTATTTGATATCCCTTTTTTTCCTTCTGCGAGCTTCGATTCTTATCCTTCGTATAGGTAGTCTACACTAGTATATGCTATCATTCAAATTAAAAAAAACTTTATATATGACATAAGAATATGAAAAAGGAATACATGGGAAATTAAAAAAAAGTACATGGGGCATCTTCAGTTGTGTAGCAATACATAAAACATGCAGTTTTCATCTGTGCAAGTGATTTTCATTCGATTTGATACATGATAATTAGGGTTTAAAAAAATCATTTTTAGATAGATGTTCTGAGACACACAAAGTTTCAAATGTGTTGAGGCAAACCAATGGCTATAGTCACTTGAAATAAGCAATACTAGCAAGTCTCTTGGGAGTATTAGCGGAGGCCATGTGGATTTAATTCCTGATCAGTAGGCTATCGTTGACTGAAATCTTAACAATACAATTTATTTTGTGTTGAAAATTTGTAATACAATTATTTTAGATTTGCAAGCAAGTTTGTCATACCGTGCCATATTTATATGAAGATACCTTTAGCAGTATAAAACAGATCTTTATCATGTTTACAGACGCGAATTAAATATTTAGAAAAATCAAAACAATATATATAATACAATTCTGACAATGTTTTTGAAAATGTTGTAACTTAATGAAAATAAATAAATTAATACTGAATATTCATAACAAATATAAAACAAATCCAATGTCAAAATTGGGAATTTGAGCTGTGCAAATCTATCACACCAGCTTACGATAAGGCTTACATTTACATAAAATTGACCAGACAGAAGTGATAGTCCACGCCTGGTGTGCACGTGATAAATTAACAAAATACAATAATTAGCTAATCTGAGTTTTCAAGGTGGTAATGAAGCCTTGTTTTCCCCTGCCTACTAGTACATACATAATGTATAACTTTCATCCCCGTATTGATCTTCGATTTTTAAGATAAGAATTATACCCCACTCAAAGAGTGGGTGGTATACTGGAGTACCCTTATCCGTCCGTCCGTCCGTCATTCCGTCCGATATTTTCCGTCACAAAATTCTCCACCCTGCTTGAAGGGATTCATTTGAAATTCCTGTTTGACGGGACTTTAATTTTTACTGAAATTGTCATAATAGTGAAATTTTCGTCACAAAATTCTCCGGTGCCCTTGAAGGGATTCATTTGAAATTTGTATGCTGCTTTATTGCACTGAGTTGTGCGTTGTATAAAGCTATTTTTAATGCTCTCTGAATTTTAAATGTTTTTGTTAGAAAAGTGAAATTTTCGTCACAAAATTCTTGGCTCTCTTATAGGGATTACTTTGAAATTTTGTATGCCGCCTTGTTTTAATGAGTTGTGAGTTGTAAACAATTTTTAGTACTCTCTAACATCTACTTCCTGTTTGACGGGACTGTGAATTTTTACAGTATTGAACATAATAGTTAAATTTACTTCATTTTGTCAAAAGCTTTGTATAGTGATTTCAAATTATGGATTTCAGTTTCATTTTTTGACATGCCATGCATGTGTAATGTCTTTTTTGAATTCGCGGAAATGGTGTATATAAGTGGAAAATTTATATTATAAAAATCCCGGAAATGATATATATATAAATATTCCCGGATATGAAATTTTTTTTCCGGAAATGAGAATCTTAGATCACTTTGTAACAAGCCATTTTCTATGATGATATTAATTATCTTTTTAGCTGTTTCATTTTACTGTGTTTAGAAAGAAGACTCGTGATTGTCGTAACAAAATAGAATGTACCACAAATTTTATGAAAAATAACATTTTGTATGATGACATTTTTATGGCTTTTCCTGCTAGGAATCTGCTTAGATTTTATGTAAAAGATTAAACCATAATATAAGTTATTAAGATTCTGGAGAATTTATTTAATAATATGGATAATTATGATTTATGATATTTGTTTCAAGACACTCTGAACTTTCATTTAATCGTGACTTATTGACAATTTAATGATAAAACCAACTCCGTGTCCGCTGTATATGCATCTGTCAATATTTCAACAGTGGTATTAGCAAGGCCCCATGTTAGATTTTATGGACATTAATGTGTGGGAATTACTTTCGTTATGGCTAACATAAAAGAAGCTGCCATTTAGTGTTGATTTTCACACCTGTTGTTTCTGGATTTTTAACTTCTTCGTTCTCACTCATTATGAAATTTCTTCTATTATTCCTCGTGCAATCAATCGAATAAATTTTCTTCAAAGTCCGTTAAACGAAACAGTTGACTTAAAAGCATATTTCTTTACTTTTCTCATTTTTTCGTCTTAAAATTGTCCATGATATGTGATTTCCTGTTAGTCCATTTTAAACTTGCCTTTGTTTTTGGTTCAGCTGAAACGTTCGGATTGATTAAACAATGGTTAATCACTTGTAGTGTAAAAATGTTATCATTTTCCGATGAGTTTAGCATTTAAAACACAATGATACAACGTACGGCTGTGGAGAAAGGTTGCTAATAATTATTTAAGATAATTTGGATCATTTGACAAGTTTAATGTATTTTGTCCTCTCTTTCGTGTGAAGTATTTTGTATTTGTATTTTTGTTCGTGCTATCAACCTACCGGGGCATAAATGTCCATTTGAGTTTATTAATGATTGAAGATGTATCACATTAGACGAACAGGTTAGTTTATATGAATCCCTGCAGCATATGTTGATTAATCAAATATTCTTCAAAAATTATCATCTGCTTATATCGAGCTCTAAGGTTTCTTATTTTCAGAAAGACAAAGAGGAAAACATCGAAACAAACAAGCAAACGAAACAACATAAAAACATACACCCCCAAAAAAAACCCAAAACAACAAAAACAACAACAACAAAAAAACAAAAACAAAAACGGTTGGTCGATGGTTCAAAAATAGATCCTTACTGAATAAACGTTTCACAAGTTACATATAATGCTGGTGTGATAAGGTATGCTCACCTGCCACGTTTTTTTTTATTATACTGACTTTTAAAATTTGGATGTCAAGACGTGTGACAAGTGTTAAAAGGGATACTTAAGTTTCATATGTCTGTGTTGATGGTGTTTGGACTATTGAGATAAAGAAGTATGGCTAATTGTGTTCCCATGATTGGCCTTTTACAAATTATGCTCAAATGGTGTCAAGAATCTGGTGCTATATATATGGTCTGTTGTACGTGTACGTCCGAGTCAGGAATAAAATGCAACACTTGTGTCTTTTCTGACATATTAGATGTAAATAGCCTTTTGCGTTCATTTAAGCCATTTTACAATATTTAGGAAGATGGTACTCTTCGAAGGACACCAAGACCCAAAGCAAAATTTTTGTTGCGAGTTTAAACATTTGCCCTTCAATATGGCGTTTAGTTTGATGCTGGAGGTGCTTTTCAACGAATTGTAACAAAGATCTATAGAAATTGTCAAAATCATTGGCAAGGTCAGTGACTGAATCTCTCATCTAAAAGTATGTAAATGCATTTGAGTTGATTTTGTTATGCAAGTGTATACATAGCAGATGACCTGGTGAAACAATTTTGGAAAAAGATTTAATGCCTTCACGAAATTGGTATGCTGTAGGAAATACATTTGGGGGAAAGTGGCCACACCTCTTTATCTTTCTAGTTGATTTTTCTTGCAAGTGTATTGTAATATTGATAGGCCTAAATTTGTCTTGACAATAAGTTACAGTAGCAAGACCTGGTGCAATCACTATTGACCAAACAAGAGGTATTCACATTTTTATCCCAATAAAAAAAAAAAAAANAAAAAAAATAAAATAAAAAATAAAATAAAACTTATGTCGAAAAAGTGAGACATCGATGTAATAGTATGTGCCATGATTATGATAACATATAATTCTAAGAGTTATAAATAAAAGACTCATTGACTTGGTGCTACAAATAGATAATTTTACATTCACGTTGAATAATTGCTAAATGATGCATTGATTTTTCGGCCTGGCCAATTTCCATAATTGTGGGGACGATCTGTCAACAAGTCGTATGACAGAAATTTCTATCTTCAATGATTCAGTGGAAATTTCTATCATTCAAAGGAAATTTCTATCATTCAGTAGAAATTTCTATCATTCAATGGAAATTTCTTTTATTCAGTAGAAATTTCTACTATCAAGATTCAGTAGAAATTTCTATCATCAAACCAAAGGTTATCTTCTAGCAATGGTGTTCTTATAACAGAAATTTCCATTGTGATTGTTGATAATGGAAATTTCTGTTATAGACCAACACAACAAGAAGCTGATAAAAATTTATAAAAGAAATTTCCATCATCATATAGCTATATTAAAGTATCAGCTATGTTTGTGTAGGCATAATCTGTGTCATTTAAAGGGGGGATTCTTGATTAAAGCAACTGTTTGGAAGAGTATTTCAAATCTTCCTTGAAAAAAGGACAAATAGATTTTCCTTTTCTATTTTAGAACGCGTTTATGGTTTCCTCCTGAAAATTATCTTACTTTGAATATTTTCTTTAAAAAGGGATGAACCTTATCGACGCTTGTCATCCTAAATCGTTATTTGGATTTTGATGAAATGATAAACAAATACGATCTGAAGATGTGAGTAAATTGATATAATTGAAGAGAGATAATTTCTTTTAATATTTCTTGGAAAAATGAGGAGGTGCCTTGTCAGCGTATTTTCTATTAAAAGGAAGCTTTGATTTTTGTTGGAATGTGTAGGTATATAACTTGAAGATGTGTATTATATTAAAATTGTTTCTGCCGGAAACTTTGAAGGGGAGATATTTCAACTCTGAATAATTAATTGAAAAAGTTGTGAGGTATGTCGCTTTGTCCATACTGGTATTGTTTACACTTGTAATGCGTCTACATAGAATTTAATTTGCACTTGCCATATTGATATTCAAAGTTCAATGAGCGGGGTGGGGGACCGGTTGGGAAGGGCTGGTATGGCAACCATTCGGCGACAGCTCTGGTTTGATTCACTTATAATTAATTAAGTTAAATAAGACTCCTTAAGTTTATACTTACCCGTTTCATATGTTTTTCACCCTTCGTCTTCTCATTTGATACTTATAGAAAATAACTATCCATTTTGTAAATCTGATTAAACTTAAATTTACAAATACAGTAAAGCTGTTGTACATGCGACAATTGAGCATTATTTTGAATTGAATTGACTTGTTTTACATATACTGCTTTTAATAGTTTTATTTTGAGGCAGTTAATCCTACTGATCAACTTTCGACACACGTCACAGGAATTCTTGCCCATGGTCAAAATAGATTATATACATATCTCGACTAGTGCAAGTATCCTAATGATTCAAACTTGACTTTGAATTTGATCCTCTCGTGTTATATAAGCTGTCTAGAATTAATGTGAGTCTCTGAATATTGAGAATAAAGTACCTATTCATATAAAAGACGACTTACTATAATGGGATAATCGATCAATGAAAACAAATACTTGCCTTAACTTTTTTTTCATTTTTACCGTTCAAACTTTTTTTTCTTCCTTCAAAACAGGGTTTTTATTCGGCCTACTAACCCAAACCTATTCGTGTCGTCTTTTTTGCCATAAATTACAAATCATAGGGGCATTTTAAAATCAAAGATTGATTTAAGTAGGGAATTTCCAGGTATCCTTAGGTGGGGATTTGTTTTGAACTACAATATGGACATTGGTAATAATGGAACGAGGGTATAAATGATAACAAGGGGGTCACATGACCCCATATCGGTAATTCGACTACTGGTTGTAAAAGGTAGAGGACCATATAACAAAATACGGAAGTAACTAAGAATTAAGTTTCTGCATATGGCTATTTCAACAATACTAATATTTCTATTCTGATTGATTGATTGATTGATCGATTGATCGATGTTTACGCCAACATCAGCAATATTTCAGCTATATTGTGGCGATATATATATTGAACAATCATAATAAATATATAAAATATCAATATAAAACTATTATAACTTTATACAAATAAAACAAGAGCGTAAAACACACACACGAAAAACATAATACGAGAAATGATTCTGATGTTATCCGCATAGAGAACAGAGTTTAACTATGGTGACAGCCATCTTATGTTTTCTTTTCTAAGCAGGTTGTCTGAAAATCATAACTATTAAAAGGAAAAATCTAAAGATCATTGTTGCTAATGGTTGTACCAAATGGCACAGGCGTTTCACATAAGAAGATATATCCATAGGATCCTATGTCGAATAATGTTTCCTGCTGTCGACCATCTTACATTTAGTACCAATCACACACTTTGAAGTTAACTATACTATGTTTTTTTTCAAATTTGAGTAACCTTTTTCAAACAGTTTTAAAGGAGTTAGGTGACTGTATTAACTCCAAGACGGATTATTGGACATCTTAAAGACCAAGAAACAAAGACAAGACTGTAGTAATTAAACAAGCAAAGATAACAGTAAACACTCACAATGGCCGAACATTACAATCACATGCCACAATCCACCAGGGAACTGCACACGAAAAACAATAAAATGACAAACATAAACAACGATAGGAACTCGGGATAGCCGGACTTGGTACCGGCACTAGCGACAGCTAGCGGTACGTTTAAACCGGTTTATGGATACCCAAACCTCCCCTTTCTCTATCCCGTTTCCCTATAGTATAATAAACATACAAATAAAACCCAATACAGGTAGACCACTAACTCCAAGACCACGATCTTGAAAAGGAAAGAATAGACAAAACGTTATTTAGAAAGATGGGTCAGGGAGTGATCGCCGCTAAACTGTCGGCTAGCTCAAGGAGCTCAAGGAGGTCTGATGGTAAAACACTGTCGCACTACAGAATATTAATCAAATTCAAAACTTCCCGAAATTTTATAGTCGAAGGTATATATGAATTTTGAAAACATGCAAGTCTACAAAAGGGGACAGATAAATTGTTCGCATTCCGTAAATTATAATTACTTCGTTCATTAACAGTATTGGGAAGTAAGTCATTGAGATAACCAGATGTATTGTTCTTCACAATATTGTAAAAAAGAAACAGTTTTCTTTGTTGTCTTCTCGAAGCGAGTTTTTCCCACCCAGTTTCTAAATAAATTGATTCAATACTAGCATAAGCAGTTGGGCCAGTCACGATTCTTCTAACTTCGAGTTGAATTTTCTCAAGTCTGTTTGAATCTTGAACAGAACAGATGTTCGAAACTTCATAACAATATTCAAGTAACGGTCTAATAAATGTCAGATGAATAGTTTCTAAAAATGCTTAGATAAACGAAATTTAAACTTTCCTAATACAGCTATTTTTTTATTGGCTTCTGACACTATTGTATTTATATGTTTGGATCATAGTTTTATGTTCCTATGTTTAAGTTGTCTACTTGTATAAAAAATATAAAATTAGCAGAAAAAAAACTATATAGGAAGTGAGAACGGAGACTTAAGCTAAAAACAAAGAATAATCCAAATACAAAAGCAACATTGGAAACACGAAGAAACAAAGATATTTCTTCAATAAGGCAGAGAAAAAAAAACAAAATGGACACACATAAACACGAACATTCCAAATCAAATGATTGCAAAATGCGGTATTACAAAAAAAAACGCAGAATAAGTGACAATTTTTTTGTAATAAACAACATTTAAGAGACAAAAGTTGTCGGAATGCGCATATGCAGAATCTAAGACATTTGTTTCGATGTCTCTGCCTATTGTCTACTTGTATCCAAAAAAATATAAAACTGGCAGAAAAAAAAACTTCATGACTGGTATAGTAAAGGAAAGTGAGAACGGAGACTTAAGCTAAAATCAAACAATAATCCAAACGCAAAAGAAACATTGGAAGGTCGAAGAAACAAAGAAACCACTTTAATAAGACAGAGAAAAAGAAAAAAAGGGACCCACATACACAGTTGATCAACCCGATATGGTGAATGAAGTTATTGCAAAAAGCGTTATTACAAAAACACGCAGAATTAGTGACAATCGTTTTTAGCTGACCTTGCTATGTCAGAGTGAGCTTTTGCCATCACTTGGCGTCCGTCGTCCGTCGTAAACTTTTCATTTAAAGATTTTCTCCTCTAAAACCACTGAGCTAATTGAAACCAAATTTGGTCACAATAGTCCTTGGGTTGTCCCCTTATAAATTATATCCGACAGGTCCGTACCTCATCCAAGATGGCCGCCAGCGGGGAACATAGTTTTAACATTGGACCCTATGGAAAACACATTCAAAGATCTTCTTCATAGAAACTACTAGTCTAATTAGAACCAAACTTAGTCACAATGGTCCTTAGATGGTCCCTTCTAAAAAAGGTATCTTGCAGGTCCACACCCCATCCAAAATAGCCGCCAGCGGGGAACATAGTTTTAACATTGGACCCTATGGAAAAGACATTCAAAGATCTTCTCAGAAAGTACCAGTCCAATTATAATCAAACTTAGTCATAATGGTCCTTAGATGGTCTTTTCCAAAAAATGTATCCGGCGGGTCCGTATCTCATCAAAGATGGCCGCCAACTGGGAACATAGTTTTAACATTGGACTCGAAGGGAAAATACATTCAAAGATTTTCTTCTCGGAAACTGTTAGTCAAATTAAAACCAAAGTTAGCCACAATGATGCTTAGATTATCCCTTCAAAAAGAAAAAAAAAAATCCTGCAGGTCAGTACCCCATCTAAGATGGCCGACAGCGGGGATTATAGTTTTAACATTGAACCTATAGAGAAGACATTCAAAGATCTTCTTCTCAGAAAGTACTTATTTAGAAGTAACTTTCACAAGGATTCCAATGACAGATGAACATACAGTAATGAAAATTTCTATATCATAACCAACTTGACTTCGTTGAAAGTTTGTGAAAGCTTCACCAAGATTCATTCTAGATGGGAATTGTACCCAATTTGTGCATCAAATATAGCGAAAGGTCAAGAACAAATTTCCCTACTTGGCCTTTCAAAATTTAGCATACTATATTTAAGTTTAAAACTATAAAGAGTATCTCCTTAAAACTATAAAGAGTATCTCCTTTGGGTTATGGTTTTCCAATCGGTCTGATTTGATCTGCACTATGAGACATAAGTTGTTGATACGGTAATCTGCGAAAGCTTTGGTTGTTACCTATATATAAAATACCTCAAATGATGTTCAACCCCTGACTAGCTCTTCATGTTTGCATTAATGGACGTTTAAGTGATTTTCTTTTCATAAACTGGTTACCGTTGCTTGTCTTTGGCCATTTTCAATCTTTATGGTCGTGTGTTTTTTTTTTTTTTTGTTTTTTTTTTGGAGCTTTTCGTTATCTATATTTTATATAAAACCTATTCAGCTCTTACAGGAAAATGGTTCATCTCAACAGTACTGTATGGCAAATTGCTCTATTATCCTGAGCACTCATTAACATTTGCTTCAATTTCATGGATTTACATGTTGCATTATTAAACTAAGTATTTTCGCACGTGGGTATATATAACAAAAACATAGTTAAGTAGTAATTTCCAAATTTACAGAATATATGACCAGATAATATCTTCACAATAAATTAAGTTTCCCAATTGCTATTTTGAATTTTAAAATCGTGAAAAGACAAAACTATAATGCTTCGGGATTTTTGTGTTTTTTTAAATTCCTTAGTTCAAGTTTTTGGGTGGTTTTTAACATTTTTAAGAACACGATTTCATTTTAAGTCTCAACAAAAAGTTTGCATGCAACTTAACAAAATTAAATATTGCAATTTATTTAATATTTTCGAAAGGATATGGAATAAATGAACATAAGACCATAACACATGTTAACTCCAACTGCAATGATTTTAATGAGCTGTATGGCCATTTCAAATATTAATTCGTCATCAGCAGCACTAGAACCCAAACATAGGTCATCCATAATTTCAAAAAATGTTTAAAATGCATAAAACCAAACGAAATCCGAATAATCAGTACTATCAAATATTGCAAAGGACAAAACTATGATGGGTGTTAAACGTTAGGTTTTATAATTTACATAAATTTTGATAATAGTAAGTTGTCGGAATGCGCAAACGCAGAAAATAAATTAACAGTAACTTCGGTATTTTGTTATTTATATTCTTAATTGCAAGGAAGCAAATTTTTTATATACATATTTATTGCTCATATAAGCCAAATTTTATAGACATTAAAGGTCAAAAAGTTAAAATATAGGACTTTAAAGGACATAGCCAAATTTTATAGAAAACATAGGATATATAGAACATCTGTTACCCATGTGTTTGTTATATTTTTGGAATGTTCACACTGGTGAATTCCATGTTTGAATCACAGACGAAGTTCTCTGTGAAGAATGTGGCATTTTCCATATTTCAAACACAAGTTCAACAATTGAAAATTCGTCCTTATATCTTGAAAATGTAACATTGCCACTATGTGTATCCGATGATGATGAGTATATAAGTATCGGCAAACCACACAGCGGACCGAATGACCTTGCAGATACCCTCCCGTTAG
Source organism: Modiolus philippinarum (assembly GCA_002080025.1). Lineage (NCBI taxonomy): Eukaryota > Metazoa > Mollusca > Bivalvia > Mytilida > Modiolidae > Modiolus > Modiolus philippinarum. Next base: position 7,793 of record MJUU01067196.1, on the reverse strand, counting down.
ACACAAAACCAGATACACTCCCACTAGGCACAGAACACGGAATATATGATAATAACTTAACTGAAAAATTACGCACCTTAATAGTTGAATTAGCACAAGATTTGATGAGGAAGATGACGATGTATTTTGAAGAGACCTTTTACTCGCCAAAGATGAACGATCGATGACCTTTTACATTTTTAAGAAGCACAATACTGTATTGTCCTGCAGACTGGAAACTGGCGGTGATTTTACCCTTGTTAACAACCAAAATATAGATTTATATGCTGATTTTAAAAGTTTTATGTTTATATTGTACTTAGTGTACATTACAATTGATTCATTGCGATGGAGTACTGATTATGAACGCGTTGTGATGTCGAATTTCATCTTTGACAATCGAATACTTGTAAGATTTGTTGCATTATTAGTGTAAACAGCGGAGGCCTAACGAACCGTGCCATATTGTCAAATAGGGTAGTTTTTAGCTCACCTGGCTAGAGCCAGGGTGAGCTTTTGCCATCATTTTTCGTCCGTCGTCCGTCCGGCGTAAACTTTTCATTCAAAGATTTTCTCCTCAGAAACTACTGAGCCATTTTAAGCAAAACTTGGTTACAATAGTCCTTAGATGGTTCCTTACAAAAAAGTTGTTTTTCAGATCCGCGCTATATCCAAGATGGCCGCCAGCGGGGATCATAGTTTTAACATTGGACCCTATGGGAAAACACTTTCAAAGATCTTCTCCTCAGAAACTACTGCGCCAATTGAAACCAAACTTGGCCACAATAGTCCTTAGATGATCCCTCCAAAAAAGTTGCTTTTCAGATCTGCGCTATATCCAAGATGGCCGCCATCGGGGATCATAGTTTTAACATTGGACCCTATGGGAAAACACTTTCAAAGATCTTCTCTTCAGAAACTACTGGGCCAATTGAAACCAAACTTGGCCACAATAGCCCTTAGATGGTCCCTTACAAAAACTTGTTTTTCAGATCTGCGCTATATCCAAGATGGCCGCCAGCGGGGATCATAGTTTTAACATTGGACCCTATGGGGAAATACTTTCAAAGATCTTCTCCTCTGAAACTACTTGGCCAATTGAAACCAAACTTGGCCACAATAGTCCTTAGATGGTCCCCTGCAAAATTGTTGATTTTCAGATCCGAGCTATATCCAAGATGGCCGCCAGGGGGGATCATAGTTTTAACATTGGACCCTATGGGAAAATACTTTCAAAGATCTTCTCTGAAACTACTGAGCCAATTGAAACCAAACTTGGCCACAGAAGTCCTTAGATGGTCCCTTACAAAAAAGTTGTTTTTCAGATCCGCGCTATATCCAAGATGGCCACCAGCGGGGATCATAGTTTTAACATTGGACCCTATGGGAAAACACTTTCAAAGATCTTCTCCTTTGAAACTACTGAACCAATTGAAACCAAACTTGGCCACAATATTTCTTAGATAGTCCCCTGCAAAAAACTTGTTTTTCAGATCCGCGCTATATCCAAGATGGCCGCCAGCGGGGATCATAGTTTTAACATTGGACCCTATAGGAAAATACTTTCAAAGATCTACTCCTCAGAAACTACTGGGCCAATTGAAACCAAACTTGGCCACAATAGTCCTTAGATGGTCCCTGCAAAAAAGTTGTTTTTCAGATCCGCGCTATATCCAAGATGGCCGCCAGCGGGGATCATAATTTTAACATTGGACCCTATGGGAAAATACTTTCAAAGATCTTCTCCTCTGAAACTACTGAGCCAATTGAAACCAAACTTGGCCATAATAGTTCTTAGATGGTCCCCTGCAAAAAAATTGTTTTTCAGATGCGTGCTATATCCAAGATGGCCGCCAGCGGTGATCATAAAGGACAAGGTATGATAAGCGCTGTTTTCTGCCCTCTCACAGAATATCTTCATATCGATATATCTGATAAGCAATGTCTATTATATCTCAAAAATGCAAACATTTATAAGTTTCATGCATCATTGGCGTTGCCTAGCAACCATAAACTAACAACAATCTATGTATTGTAATATTACTGTAAAATATTCATACAAGGTATTTTTTTAATACATTCCTGTGATTCTTACGTGTGTATAAACTCTGGATGCTGAGAACAACAAAACTGCCAGATTTAAAATTGTCTAATTCTTTAAAAGCAACCTTTTCCCGGTTCCGACATCATTTCCCGTTTCCCCGTGCATTTTTATTTTCGATGATCCCTTTCCCGCTCACTAAAAAGCTGTCCCGCTTTCCGTTTACAACAAAGCCAACCCCGCATCCCGGTTTAACCGCAGCGAGACTCTTTATAATTATGTGTGAATATGGCGAGTTTTGAGAGTAATTTGCTCTTGACAAAAAAGAAATAGCGTAGTTTTCCCGAAATTTTTTTAAGCCATTTATAGAACAGAGACTTCTGTGCAAAAGCTAATTTCCTCCAAGGAAATAATTTTAATTCTGAATAGACATATTTTGTGTTAACATTTTGACAAAAACCGGAAAGTTCTGATAACTAATTACATTGATGGGGAATAAAATTGGGTTCTGGGTCCCGGATTTGCATTTTTTTTAACGTTGGGCCCGGTTTCCAACACAAGGGCTCCGGGATCCAACAACAGGGCTCCGGTCTCCAGCACAAGGGATCAGGACTCCAATACTATGGTTCCGGGCTGGCTCCAACACAAGGGCTCCGGTTTCCAACATTAGAGCTCCGGGCTTCAGATCTGGGCTCTCGGAGAACTGTTCATGTCAATAAATTGGTGGAATTTTGTGATTAAAGACGCGAATTAAGGCACATTTTCCACCTCATTACAAATAAATTAACAGGGAAACAAATAT
>MJUU01067194.1:4083-19406 GCA_002080025.1 Modiolus philippinarum | reverse complement strand
TATGTTACTGTTTTTAACAACATGCTGGGATATTTTACAATACTTTTTGTTTTGTTGAAAATCAAAAAAATAATTTCAGCTTTTTATAGTAAAATTTGTGTATTGTTATCATACTAAGGAACACATCAGAATAGAATTTGGTTTAAAATCTAATATATAAATGATTGATACTTAGGTGATTCATCATCTTAGACATCGGGATTGTGTACATCTCCTTAATTGAAATGAAAGTAAATTTCAGATCCACTTTTATTAAAGAGAACGCTTTTGCATATGCAGGTACATCTTAACAGCTTCTGTTAATACTTTACATCAATTAAAATCTTAGAGTTTTATCAGTCTGGCTTCACTTCATCTGATTCAGATACTAAACAAATTTTAAGTATTCTAAAATTTCCTTGTGACTAGATTTAGAAATGTTAGACTGAGGGCATTGGTTGTAGTCCTTTAAAGAATTAAAACAGCATTATTTTAAGTGAAAGTGTGAAAAACAATTAGATTTCTCATGCCTTCCTTCAGACCAAATTAATATGTTCACTGCTGAAATTTGTAATTTAAGAGTGCAAATGCATCTTAAGAAAGAATTTGATATTTTATCCAATATTGATTGTAATTTATGGTCATGTATTATGTATTATGTATTAAATTAATACTGTCAGATAATTTCAATGTGCAGTCTGTGTACAGGCACACGCATTGAACCCAAAATAAACCAGGTATATCAGTAGCAAAGATACCTTTAAGTGCTTCAAGCACTTTGATTAACCGTTGTTATGATTGTATAATATGTGAACGTGTCATAAATCAACATTTTACCACAGGCGGGTCATTTCCAATCAATTTATTTAAGGCCAGCAAAACAAATATGAGAATTCCCTGATTACGCTCAACTGACATCGGGATCCAGTTTCCAGTAGATTTGGGGTAAGATGTCGACAATTACCCAAAAAGTCGAAAGTCGAATATCTTCTATTGGTAACATCTGATCCCTTGTTAAATTTGTCCGAAGACTTTCTGATCTGAAACTTGAAACTAAATTTCTAATCTTAACCTAACTTGTGAGAATAATTCTTAGGTGGTCCCCTGTTTAAATTGTGTTTATGATTTATTTATATCATCCAAGATGGGTATCAGTTTGGAGAATGGAAGTTAGTTTAGAGAGTTTTGTATAACCATCTTCTGCAGTTATTTTTTATGCCCCGCCCACGAATGAGGAAGGTGCATAAAGTGTTACCCTTGTCCGTCCTTCCGTCCGTATGACGGTACGTCCGGTTAAGTTTTGCGTTAAGGTACATTTCACAGAAACTGTAAGAGGTAGAACAATAATAGTAGACCAGCAGGTAGATATTTCATAATACTACAGAGTTCACTAGGTAGTTTGACTCTTTGACCTACATTTCATGCTTGAGTGACTCTGTTAAGTTTTGTGTTAAAGTCCATTTCTCAACTACTACACATAATAGGACAATGATGTTTCATCTAATTAATTGCCTTGATGAGTACTACCAAAATAATTGACAATTAAGTGGCTTTTACCTACATTTTACGCTTCAGTGACTTTGGTTAAGTTTTGCATTAAAGTCCATTTCTCAACATTTATACATTATAGGACAATGATGTTTCATCTAATTAATTGCCTTGATGAGTACTACCCAAATTATTGACAATTAGTGGCTTTGACCTACATCTAACGCTTCAGTGACTTTGGTTTAGTGTTGCATTTAAGTCTATTTCTCAATTACTATGTATTGTAGCATTATAATATTTTACTGTGACATTCATTCAAAGGAGATCTGGCTATTTCACAACGAATTTGGTGTCCATAACCTACATTTTAATGGTTGAATGACTTTTTAAATTTTGCATTTCATCACAAGTCATTTTGCGATAAATTTATTGGCGGGGCATCCGTGTCTTACACATTTTCTAGTTTACTTTGAATTACAGTCTGTTTGTTTCACGAATTTCTAAATTTGGTCATAAGATTCATCATTAATTTAATAAACTTTTGAACATCATGTATTTTTGTCCAATTGAAAAAAAATATTGCTTGTACCGGTACTAGTATTTAAGCAATAATAATATAGTTTATATGAGGATTATTTTGTATTTGGCAGGTGAAAAGGGAAAACTCTAAAAAGCAAATGGCACCTCTCACTGACACTACCAGACATCTATCATTGTAAATGTGGAAATAAATTCTAAAGACATATAAGATTATACAGGAAAGATAGAACAGATCTACTTAAAAATCAAAATTTTGTGATTATTTATGTAAATTACAAGTTATTTGATAATTTTATAATACTATTTGTTTGTAAAAATATTTCCACAGTTGCATGTTTCTGATTTCTAATACTTTTATTTTTGTGTTCTGTATGTTACAACTTTAAATTGTTAAATTTAGGACAGTGTAAACATATACACATATAAACCATATCTTCCAATTTGCATTTTACTAGCCACTATTGTGTCATAAACAGAAATAGGAATTCTTTGAATGCTGTGATCACAGATAATTATATCCCCGCAAACGAAGTTTTGGGGATATATAGGAATCACCGTCTGTCCGTTTGTCTGTCCGTCCCCTTTCGTGTCCGGAGCAGAACTTTTGTATCGTAGCACCTAGGATTATCAAACTTGGTGTGTGGATGCATCATGGGAAGACGATGTATCGCGTACCAAATTTAGGTCACTGTGACCTTGACTTTGACCTTTGACCTTTATGATAGTAAAACCATGTGCATTTCGTGTCCGGAGCAGAACTTTTGTATCGTAGCACCTAGAATTATCAAACTTGATGTGTGGATGCATCATGGGAAGGCGATGTGTCACGTACCAAATTTAGGTCACTGTGGCCTTGACTTTGACCTTTGACCTTTATGATAATAAAACCATGTGCATTTCGTGTCCGGAGCAGAACTTTTGACCCGTAGCACCTAGGATTATCAAACTTGGTGTGTTGATGCATCATGGGAAGGCGATGTGTCGCGTACCAAATTTAGGTCACTGTGACCTTGACTTTGACTTTTGACCTTTATGATAATAAAACCGTGTCCGGAGCAGAACTTTTGTACCGTAGCGCCCTAGGATTATCAAACTTGGTGTGTGGATGCATCATGGGAAGGCGATGTGTCGCGTACCAAACTTAGGTCACTGTGACCTTGACTTTGACCTTTGACATTTATGATAGTAAAACCGTGTCCAGAGCAACTTGGTGTGTGGATGCATCATGGGAAGACGATGTGTCGCGTACCAAATTTAGGTCACAGTGACCTTGACTTTGACCTTTGACCTTTATGATAGTAAAACCTGTAATTTCAGTCCTGACAGGCTTTATTTCTGGTAGAGTTACTTTCCAATTACCATGTGGCTGAAGGTCAAATTGCAAAATGACATGCCTTGGTACTCAAATGCAGTTGCGGGGGGTATTAGTCTGGCTTTGCCGACAGCTCTAGTTTGATTTAAATTCACATAAGTCTATTAGAATTTGGCTTAATTTGAATTAGAAAACAATTCATGTGTAAACAAGCAATAGAGAGTATTGCAATTTGCATTCCAATTTGCTCTTTGTCCAAACACCATTAGATGTCAATCTGAAGTAATGTTTATGCCTCCTTTCAATTTGATGTGAAAAAAAATATGGACATGAAAAGAGTTTTGACGCAAATTGAATTTCAATTGAACATCTGTTTGAACGCATGTGAAATTGAAATTCTCATCCAAAAAAAATGAAAGTTGGAGTGAAGAACTTTTATATAAAGAAATCAGAAAAAAATTATCCTTAAGACAAGTTTAGTTATATGTATTAGAATTGGAAGAATACTGTAATGTATTTTAAGATATCACAGCATCATCTGGAAACCGTGTGTTAAAAATAATAAACTACAAGTAGCACTTAGGGTGGGCCAATCATTATTTTTTATCATAACTTCTGACATGATGTTGCAGTTTCCTCCTCCATTGCTCATTCACCCATATGGCAATAGCATAAATGTTTTACAAATGATGCTGTGATCATATTTTTATTTGCATTTTAATGCATATTTTGAAAATACAAAACACCATGTAATTAAAAATTTTACGATGAACTATGTAATTAATGGTATGAAAATAAAATATTGTCAAATCAGAATAAATGTCACATTCCCTGATGCATTGGAATTCTAAATACATGTATCTGTTCTGTTTGCTTGCTAACTCTTAACAATTTTGTTTGCTATACTTTAATTTTAAAAATTATTTCAACTGTTGGTACTATAACAATATACAAAACTTTGTTCTCATACATATCACATATAATTTCTATAATGATATTAAGTGCAAATTCGGGCTTATGATTTTGTAGGCGATCAATTTATAAGTCTAATTACAGTCATTATTTGTTTGTACCATTACAATTAATGCCCATTATTCCTAAATGCTAATATACAGAGCAACAGAAGAAATGCACCACTTTTTTAGCTCACCCAACGAAGTGAGGGGGGTTATGTGATACCCTAGCGTCGGCGTCTGCGTCCGCGTCCGGTTAGGAAGAATGGTTAAGGTCCATTCCTGCTTACTGACATGCCCCACATCAACCATGTTGGTATGCCTGATGCATTTTGGAAGACGACTGGAATGCATGCTTCAGATGCTGTCTCTGACCTACATTTTACGCATGAGCGACTTGGTTAGGTAGAATGGTTAAAATCCATTCCCGTTTACTGACATGGCCCACATCAACCATATTGGTATGTATGATGCATTTTGGGATGACAACAACAGTGCATGCTTCGGATGCTGTCTCTGACCTACTTTTTACGCATGAGTGACTTGGTTAGGTAGAATGGTTAAAGTCCATTCCCCTTTACTGACATGGCCCACATCAACCATACCATATTGGTATGTATGATGCATTTTGGGATGACAACAACAATGCATGCTTCGGATGCTGTCTCAGACCTACATTTTACGCATGAGCGACTTGGTTAGGTAGAATGGTTAAAGTTCATTCCTGCTTACTGACATGGCCCACATCAACCATATTGGTATGTATGATGCACTTTGGAATGACAACAACAGTGCATACTTCGCATGCTGTCTACGACCTACATTTTATGCATGAGCGACTTGGTTAGGTAGAATGGTTAAAGTCCATTCCCGCTTAATGACATGGCCCACATCAACTATATTGGTATGTATGATGCATTTTGCGATGACAACAACAATGCATGCTTCGGATGCAGTCTGTAAACTACAATTTATACATGACTGAATCTGTTATAAAGAATGGTTATAGTCCATTCCTGTTTACTGACATGTGCAACATGTGACAATGCTGCGCAATGAGGTGAGCTTAGCAGGCTGTGGCTGCTTTCTATGTTTAATATTATCTAGCTCCCTAGATATTTTAGCTATATCAAACTTTTTAATGTAATTTTTAAGTTTCAAATGTCCAGAACAAGGAAGTCAATTTTTGTCCAAAAAATTGTCATTTTTAAGTTACAGCAACGGTTTTCGTTGAATGTGTCAGAAAATTAAAGTCTAAGAATTGCTTTCCTCAGAATGAGCTTGTTTGGAAGTTTTATTGCCAAGAGCTACAAAAACTGTAATTTTGCTCATGAATTTTAAGGTACAAAGAAATAAACGTTAGTAGTGCATTTGTTTTGCTGTTCAGTATAGTAAAAATAGTAATTGATTAAAAATTTGGTATGTCTTGATATAAAAGTTGGTTCTAAATTAGTTTATATATTTTTAAAATAAATTTAACAAATAACAAAAGCATAACTGATAATTTCTTGGAAAAAATCTGTGAAGGGCCTGGCTATTGCCATCTCTTTGCCAAAACCTGTAATAAAAATGGATTTTTTTCAATATAAAAATATTAATCATTACAAGGTTAAAAAACACATTGCAAGCTTTTTTTAATGATAGAATGTATATGTAAATTGTAAGTTTACAAAGCAGTTTTGATAAGTAGAATGAAAAAAAAATGATTCCATAGATTGGCGATGTGTGCTCAGGGCTTGGATACTTTTTGTTGAATACCACTATCTGTTCATTCTGATTAAGGTTCTTGTAATGATACTTCAGTTAACTCTTGGTCAATAGTTTATATGTATTTTATTAGGTTATAAGAACAAAATAAAAAAAATACCCTCAAGTTCAGTATTTGCCTTAGTGGGAGTAAAAGTTCAGTATTTACCTTAGTCTGGGTAATTTTATAAATAACTTACTTTACACCCTTTTAAGTATCAAAGGGACATTTCTTGGAATTTTTCAATAAATTTTTCAATAATTACTGAATTTGCAGTATATTTTCAAAGCATTTCAGAACAGGTAAATTATTTATTATGTAGACTTAATTCTGTTTAAATAAGCCTTAATACATTGTGCGAAAAGTGGCAAATCTCCCTACTTGAGAAAAAGTTTGTTAGAGAGATCTCCCCACTTCAGATAATTTTTTAGGTCAGTTCTGCCTACATGGTACTTTCAAATGTTGACAGGTATGAAATTATTATTGCATATTATTTTTGATTTGAGATATCAAATATTTGTTTGTAGATTTCCATGTTGTATATTTCTCATGTATTTATTACGTTACATTTGTTTGTCCATAATCTGTAGTGTTGTCTGCATTATAATCATGACATTGGTGACATTGTTTGTAGACTTTAAAGCATCATGGATTAAATACAAGATAAATGACCACCTTACACCCTGAACTTCCTTTTTATGGTTAACATGAAATTTCTGATAAGTTCAGGGATTTAGGAATGATAAAATTTATTCCATGAACAACCACCAGATCAAGTTGTGACTGAACTAAGTCTTTCAAGATTGATAACTTAGCTCCCTGATGTAATTGATTTTACTCGGACTTGATGATGCCATTTTATCCTTTTCACTTTTAACTCATTAATAATGTTGTACATTTTTTTACCTTTTTATCAATTTTTTTTAACCTCACATGGGCTGAAATGTTACTGCCTGGCATGCATATTATGCGCAAAACATTTTAAGTAGATAAAAACAGATAATACATTATACCCATAAAATTGAAATCGGGTTGATAATTTACTGTATTAGAACACTAAAGACCATTTGGCAATTAGAATGGAGTTCACGACTTTGACCTAGCGTTTTGCTCATTTTTGCAAAGGGGCAACTCTAGACTGGACAAACAATAAATGAAACCTAACCAAAATGTAAAAAATATTTTCTCATGACCAGTACGATTTCCAAACTTCATCTTTGGTGTACTGCATTAAAACAGTATGACTTTTTATGTGTCTGTTTGTTTTGTATTATAGCTTATGAGATTTATATGTCAAGGTGCTGATTTATAAGGATTTCTTTGCTAAATGTGACAACTTGTCCGGTGTCACATGATCTTGATTTAGTGAGAATTTTAATGAACGGAAACAAAGTCATCATCTATTGAGAAATCTCTAAAAGTTGATTTCCAATATATTTTTATCAGGTGTATCATATGTTGAGCTTTTATTGACCATTTCTTGAATGGTTGAATTCTGATTCCATGGTTATATCCTTATTCATTATGGAAAAAGTAAGTTGTCCTGTGTTTTTGGATGGATTGAAATCTTTGCTCTCAGGATAATTGAGTGAACTTCATTCTTCTTTTGACAATATTTATTACTGTTTAATTTGAGCCTGTTGTGTTTTTACAGCTTGCCTTCAGTTGGACAAATTATTTTAATTGAGATAGAGTTTTTGATCACAAATTTTTATCTTCAATTTAATTCCACATAGTTTTATGTTGAATTTTTATGTTTCTTGCATTGAAATTGTCCCTCATATTTTGATGAGATATGTCAGTTTGATGAGATATGTCAGATTTTTAACAAATGGTGAAGGAGCTAACTTTCAAAATTGATATGGCTTAGTCATTTTGTTTCTTGATGCTGGTGTTTAGGAAATAAGTCAAAATTCTAAAGTTAATATTTTTTCTTGGCTTTCAGGAAGGAAAGGTTCTGAAGCTATGCACTGTGAGAAAAAAAGATGGAGGAAGCCCTACAATGTGAACACTTATACAAGTGATGATTTTATATTCTATTCGTAGTTTGTTCTTTATTGTTTTATTTACTCAAGAAAAGTAAACATTTGTTCTAGATCACTATTTTGGTGGTGTATACTCCGGTCAGATTTACATGGCTTTACCATTAATCATTTCATATACATCATATAGATGATGATCATTTCTGATAGGAGGAAAATTAAATTGTTGAATTTCATTTTTTTTTTTTTGGGATTTCTTTTTTAAAGAAATTGATGTTTTATGTCATCTGTAAATGTGAATGTGAATGTGTTTAATTCCTTTAAAAACTGAATAATTATCAAGTGAAATGTGTTTGGTAAAGCATTCGTCATTTTAGTTTATTTTTTATTTAGATTATTGGGAGGTACAAATCACCTTAGCTCGGATACACTTTATATCATATTTTGAAAGGCTTTATTGAACTAGTTTCAACACAAAATATCAAAAGTTATTTAAGATAGTAAAAATGGAGGGCGGTTTTCAGAGTTTGTAACAATGATTGTCTGTCCTTGTAGAATTTAAGTGTAATCCACTACTGTAAATGCCTTATTGTTTGTCATTTTGATATTAAATGTAATTATTACACCAGTCACAAACCATTATATAAAACATCAACAATATTAAGTTTCCAGACAAAATCCATCCTTTTCAGTAATAATGTTATGAATTTTTCCCAAAGAAAATTAAAATATTTTTACTGACTCTCATGTCACTTGAAGGAACTTGCTATGCAGAGTGATTGAAATATTTACGTGTATAATACTTTGTCTGAGTTTGTTCATTGAGATCTATCCTACATCTTGTTACTGTGCTATATTTATATAATCACTGATAAACAAACTTCAAGTAGATATCTAATCTACTAATCTATGTCACTGTAAAACAGAACTTGCTTTGATAATCATTTTCATAAAACTATGGCACCATCAAACATCTGTCTTCATCAGTTATTTCTATTTTATTCAATCAATTTAATCCATATGAATGTACAAGTTTGATATATTAGAAGTATGACATTGTATTTACATGGTTTGTTGTGGAGTTTATGAGTGAAATGTGAAATATCACCAATATAAATACACTTAATGTTAGGATTATGATGAGAACAAAAGAAGTCACACATTATATTCTTAAATGGATCTTTGCTTTTTTATTGAAATGAATATCATTTGACAGTTTTAAGTTGAAGTTCCAAAAAGTCCATTGGATGACATTTTAAATAAAGAGTATAATATAGCTGATGTCCTCATTTTTATTGAAGTGGACTGGCAGTTTTTACAATTGTTGGTTGTTACTAATATAATTATTAATTATATGTATATTGCCTTGTATTGTATATATATATATTTATGCATGTAGTTCAGTGATAGTAGTAGATATTATATGCCTGAATACTAGTCTAAATTAAGTAGATGTATAACATACTGGTACCAAAACTAAAATTCTAGAACAGAGATAATACATTGACCTAGGCACTATTCATGTCCATGATATTTTGTTATAAGTTAGCAAAATTGAAATACAAAATTTACTAAGCTGAAATCTAAATAAAAAGGATTGGTCACTGTGCTTGTAGATCGAAGTTTGCTCTTTTTTAGTAATTGTTCACCTAAATTTACATAGAATGCAAGGGGAAGATATGGAAAGGTTATCAGTTACTTGAAAAAAATGTAGATGTGATTGTCCTTTAAACAGTTATATTTTACTATTTATGGGAAAATGGAGCTTATGTACGGCAAAGTGGACATAATATGACTTTTTCATCTGTCAGTCAATTATGACGTCGCAAAGCCAAATATTCAACCTTATTACTCCGTATTCGACTCTTTTGAGGGGGATCTAACATCACAATTATAATTATGAAATATTTGTACATTTGTTTTCATATTCATCAATTTTTATAATTGTTTGGCTGTTGTATTCTAATAAGATTTTATGAAACAAATTGAAGTAGTTCTGTTCTGGTCAATATTCTTGAACAAATAATGATATATTGAGAAATTTTGATGATTTTTTTATACGCCCGTCGAAAGACGGACGTATTATGGTATACCCTCCGTCCGTCTGTCTATCTGTTCGTCTGTCCGTCCGTCCGTCCGATTTTTGGTTTCCGGAGATTTTTTCTGTAACCGCTTGACATATTGATTTCATATTTGGTATATGAGTATATCCAGGTGAGATACAGATCAAATTTGAATTTGATTCCGGTCGGTTGATTTTGTACAGAGTTATGGCCTTTTGACTTAGTGAAATTTTGAACAATATAGGTTACCGGGGTTTTTTTCTGTAACCCCTTGACATATTGATTTCATATTTGGTATGTGAGTTTATCTAGGTGAAATACAGATCAAATTGGAATTTGGTTCCGGTTGCTTGATTTCGTACAAAGTTATGGCCCTTGGACTTTGTGAAATTTAATTTGATATTTGTTAATTGTTTCATCTTGGTAAGGCACATATTCTGTTTTTTTTTTTTTTTTTCAATCAAAATTTAGTTGTGGTCCAACAAATGCCATAAAGTTCGACTTTAGATGGCGTAAGACTAAAGCAGGTTGATGAACATGAACATTTGGGTTTAATTTTATCTTACAACTTATCTTGGAAGAATCATATCCTTTCAATATGTTAAAAAACAAATAAAAAATTGGACATTATGTTTAAAATGAAAAGATTGCAGCCGAGAATGTGCTTAGAAAAACTGTATAAGTCAATGATTCTGCCAGTTCTTGATTGTTTTGATATTTTATATGATAACTGTTTACAATGTGAAAATGAATTACTTGAAAAAATTCAAAGAAGAGCAGCCATACTCATGACTGGTACTTCTCGAATCACAAGTCATAAGCAACTACTGGATGAATTGGGACTTAAGCCGTTATCCATTCGTCGAAAAATCCATAAAATTCTTTTCTTCTTCAAAATTATTAACGATGACTGTCCCAAGTATTTAACTGATTGTTGTTCTCTAGTTATACATAACACTGGAAATTATAATCTTCTCCCTTTACGAACACATACGGCTAAGTTTTCTTCTTCATATTTTCCCTCCACAATCAGAGAGTGGAACCAAATTCCCTATGAGTATAAGTTACCAGCTTCCTTCAATATTTTTAAAGAAAAAAATAAGTCCTTTTTCTGTAGAAGTAATTGTAAAAAGATATATTCATTTGGCTTTGGTATTGGTAAAGTAAATCATACTCGGATTAGACTAGGTCTAAGTGGATTGAATGATCATTTATTTAATTATAATTTGATTCCATCTAGGCTTTGTAATAGATGTGATTCAAGAAAACCGGAAACAGTAGAACATTTCTTCCTCTATTGTAAATACTATAACAATATAAGGTCTGATTTATTTCAAAAATTAAAGATCCTACTCTGTCCAAATGTGAACATTTAAACATATAAAGAGATAATCCGTAAATACTTAGTTAATATCTTTAAATTTGGAAATGATGATCTATCGATGGATGACAACAAACTTTTGTTTCAATATATTTTTGAATTTATTGAAAATAGTAAAAGATTCTAATATATATTATTGTATGTATTTAATTACTATTATTTATACTGACTTACTCTATTTTGTGGGTGTGTGTGAGAGAGATTTCGTGATGTATCTTGTCTTGTATTATATTGTCTTGTCTATCTTTATGTCGAGGAGAGCAACTTTGTAGCCTTCGGGCTGTTTGTAATCCTCATTAAATAAATAAAGCATTAAATTAAATTAAAGTCCGACTTGAAAATGGACGGGCGTATCATGCACTCTTGGCGCAGCAGTTTATTTTATTGAAAATCTAGAGTGATGGGAGTATGTGTTGTATGGGTTGATCAACACAGCATGTTTGTACAAGCTTAAATAATGTATGTATATTAAGTGATTAATTATCCAGTTTCTGTATATTCAAGTCAATCTATATATTCAGAATGAAAAATTATTGGAAAGTACATTCAGTTACAAAATTAAACAAATATAAGATTAATATTTTAATTAACTGGCCTTTACAATTAAAGCTTTGTATAGCTATGTATCTCTGTATAAACAAATGTTGTTTAATTGTCAATATAACCAATGTGGCAAAAGAAAGAAGTCGCATGTATTAAATAATGTTTGGTGTTCCCCTGAAACTAAGATAATAACTCTTTCTCTTGCCACACTTTATTGTGTAGTGTGTCGCATTTTAACTTGACAAAGTCTACAATTGAATGTGGTTAAGTAACTGAAAAAAAATTTTGAGTCAATCTGTATACAAAATATTTAGAATTATGCACTTGAAACGTGTTGCACTTTAAGTTCATTTGGCTGTATATAATTATAAAAATACATCAAATTATTCCTGTGTTTACATACAGTAAAGATGGCAGATCTGGTGCTATAGAAAGATAAAACAGCATTAGGTTAGAAGTGTAACACACTAAAAAGTATAAATTGTTTTACACAGATATAGCATTAAATTCTTAAATGATCTGTACTGTAAGGCCACTATTCTTGTCTTTTGTTGTATAGTTGTAACTTTTTGTGCCATATATTTTGTTTTAAGAAAACCTACTGTGTGTCTAATATGATTTATAAAATTTAAACATGTAGCATTCCCTTTTCATACTCATGATTAATTTTCAAATCTCTCTTACACTGTAATTATGAATGTTCTAAATAAGGACATATATTTAGAAAGATGGGAAATTTGTACACAATCCATGTTGCAATTTGAAATCTATAGAGAGGCGTTTGATATGCATTTATTTGACCTATCTACTTATAAGTTGTATATGGATTTTAATAGAATTGTGTTTTTATAAAAGCTGAATGATTTTTAAATGCATAGAGAAAACTTCGTTATTTTACAGTGAGTAATTTCTTCAAAACACATAATTGAATTTTGTAATCAAAAAATTTTCGTTGAATTTTTTTGTCACTTCTGGATTTCATCAGTAAATATTCACCACGATTTGAACCTAAAGGCAGAATTTCACAAATTTAATACTTTCCTCAAGTTTAACATTTACTGTAATCACCGAACAATTTCCGTGACCTTCTTTATTATATTTACTTTGTTTTAATATTTTGAAGAGAGGTAAAAAAAATGACAAAATATCACGTCTCGATATATACTGTGGAAGTACTTTTATTCGTGGACACCAATTTTCGTGGTTTTCATAAAAACCACTATTTCGTGGGTACTTAAACTCGTGGTTTCGAGATCTGTGCTTTACAACTCTACAAGAAAAAATGCATTTCGTTGGGAACTTAATTTCGTGGTTTAAGCGAACCACGAAATCCACGAAAATTGGAACCCAACGAACAATTGTACTTTCACAGTATTTCCAAATTATAGCAAGATGCTTATCCTTCTCAATATGTGTCCTTGTTCCACGGGATGTCATCCTAAAATTTGATTTACCTAAGAAAGTTTTATAATCTACAGTATTTCCCAATGGACAATTCAGGCAATTGAACTGTGCTCTTTCACAGCAGTGTGATGTTTTGATACATAGTTACTACGCACAAGAGAAGGACTTTAATGTCGTTGAGGTGTCAAAAAATGCGCATCTGTTTTGCGCATTTGAGCAAAAATTCAAGCATTCCAAAAGAATGTTGTCTAAATGATTTTGTTCATCTTAAACAATATCTTAAATATAAAAGAACAATAAGTATCAAGTTTGTTTGCATAATATTGCATATTTTCTTAATATCAAAACATTTTATCAAAGGGAGAGCCTATGCCGAAATACTATGGAATAGGTCAAATTTTCTCAGTGTATTAAAAGAAATAAGTTAGTTGATCCAAATTCTGTATCGAATTTGCCAAAAGCATTTTATCAAACATATAATTTTTCCAAAATTTTATTTATTATACCCTACGCAACGAAGTTGCGGCAGGTATATAGTTTTGACTGGTCCGTCCGTCTGTCATCACTAAGGGGGTTCATCATTTGTCCGGATAACTCCTCCTACAGTTTTTAAGATACAAAGTTTTTATTTTGCAGGTTTATTTTACATATATCAAAAATGTGCATACTACTTGGATTTTGATTTTCTATCATTTTGGACAAAAATACACATTGACGAACTTGTCATTTTTATGCATAATATTGCTCAAAGGGTACTTCGTTTGTCCGTATAACTCTTCCTACAGTTTTCAAGATAGGAAGTTTTTGTTTTGCAAGTTTTTTGTGCATATATCAAAGATGTGCAGGCTACTTTGGTTTTGATTTTTGATCATTTTTGACAAAAATACACATTGACGAACTTTCTCATTTTGAGCTCAGCTGGCTATGCCAGGGTGAGCTTTTGCCATCACTTTGCGTCCGTCGTCCGTCTGTCGTCCGTCCGTCCGTAAACTTTTATTCAAAGATCTTCTCCTCTGAAACCACTGTTCCAATTGAAACCAAACTTGGCCACAATAGTCCTTGGGTGGTCCCCTTTAAAAATTGTGTCGCTCAGGTCTGTACGTCATCCAAGATGGCCGCCAGCTGGGACCAAAATTTAATATTGGACCCTATGGAAAAAAAAAACATTTCAAATTCTTTTTCTCTGAAACTACTGGGCCAATTGGAACCAAACTTGGCCACAATAGTCCTTGGGTGGTCCCTTACAAAATAAGTGTTTTTTAGGTACGCCCGATTTCCAAGATGGCCGCCAGCGGGAAACATAGTTTTAACATTGGACCCTATGGGAAAACACTTTCATAGATCTTCTTCTCTGAAACTACTGAGCCAATTGGAACCAAACTTGGCCACAATAGTCCTTGGGTGGTCCCTTACAAAAAAGGTGTTTTTTAGGTCCGCATGATTTCCAAGATGGCCGCCAGCGGGAAACATAGTTTTATCATTGGATCCTATGGGAAAACATTTTCAAAGATCTTCTTCTCTGAAACTACTGAGCCAATTGGAACCAAACTTTGCCACAATAGTCCTTGGGTGGTCCCTTACAAAAAAAGGTGTTTTTTTAGGTTCGCATGATTTCCAAGATGGCCGCTAGCGGGAAACATAGTTTTATGATGGGACCCTATGGGAAAACATTTTCGAAGATCTTCTCTGAAACTACTGAGCCAATTGGAACCAAACTTGGCCACAATAGTCCTTGGGTGGTCCCTTGCAAAAAAGGTGTTTTATAGGTCCGCGTGAATTCCAAGATGGCCGCCAGCGGGGGATATAGTTTTATCATTGGACCCTATGGGAAAACATTTTCAAAGATCTTCTTCTCTGAAACTACTGAGCCAATTGGAACCAAACTTGGCCACAATAGTCCTTGGGTGGTCCCTTACAAAAAAGGTGTTTTT
>MJUU01067191.1:0-14823 GCA_002080025.1 Modiolus philippinarum | reverse complement strand
CGTACAATTTTAGTGAAATGTTGCACCCTTGTAGTATATACTCTGAAAGGTGCATGAAGTAATATGGTTGCTGTTTGAATTTGGAAGGGGAATAACCTTTTAGAAAATGGAGGTGTAGGAAGTATCCTTTTTTGGCTCTCCTAAGTACCTCTAGCTTTACCTTTTTTATTTGATGATGCGCCATGTACAATCTTGAAACAAATTCCCTAACATCTGTCATCTGTTTTTTTTGACATATAACCTATTTTAATGACATCTTGTTTTAATGATTCTTGACTTAAATCTTGTTTTAATGATTCTTGACTTAAATCGGTTTCATCACAGTTAATTTTTCTATAGTAGGACGTTTAAAGATCTTTGAAATCTACCAGTCAAATTGCACTCAAACTTATACCTAATGGTCCTTAGATGGTTCTTCAAAAGAAGGTGACCACCAGATATGCAGGTTATTCAAGATGGCCACCAGCCAGAGCCATAGTTTAACACTAGATCATATTGAACTCATTCAAAGGTCTTTTCCTCTGATCCCACGAGGCTGTTTGAAACCAAACTTGATTATAATAGTTCTTGGCATGTGCAATTAAATTGTGTCGGGAAAGGCAAAAATTCATCCATGATAGATGCCAGGGAACCTAGTTAGATACTGAACATTCTTGAAACACATTTCAAGATCTCTGAAACAAAAGACCCAATTAAAAGCAAATTTAGTGGCTATGATCCTTAGATGGTCCCGTTCCAAAATTGTGTACGGCTTGAGTCCACCTGATCCAAGATGGCCTCCCTCAGCCAGGAATATTATATGTTTTTCGGGAATCTTCACGGGGGATACGGGTTCATATTCCCTGTCTGTGTTTTATATCCCCTTCGCCTGACGGCTCAGGGGATATAGGGCACAGACAGGGAATATGAACCCGTATCCCCTGTGAAGCCCGAATAACTTTTATATTCTGCTAGAAGTGCTATATTTTTTCTATCAAAAGTGTTTAAAAATTGTGATTTTGCTACCACGGGGATACGGTCTCATATCCCCTGTCAAGGTAACCAATCAAATTGCAGGATTTACCTGGATATTTCACTTCAGTAGAATATAGTTTTATCCTATAAGAAAACTTCATAAAGGGATCCCTGAAGCTTCTTGACCGTTTAGAGTCAAACTTAGTTACAATGGTTCAAAGATGACCCCTTCAGAAAATGTGTTTGTCAGGTCTACACCTCATCCCAGATGGCCATCAGTGGGCAACAAGGTTTTAATTATGAACCAAATGGAAAATAAACTAGAGGCTCAGAGACTGAGCCTGTATCGCTCACCTGACAAAATACTTCTCTGCCATGCAGGACCAAATGATGTTTTTTACAATTGGGGTCTAATGTTTAGCTATGTTCTCCATTAGCACCCATGTTTTTTGTCATATTAAATAAGTAAACTTTGCAAAGTACCTTCTATACATCATTTAAATACAGTTTAGTTAAATTTTCTCCAACAGTTTCATAGAAGATGATGAGAGTATGATTTTTCCCATAATTCAAATGTAAAACCTACGTTCCACACTGGCGGCCGTGTTTTTGTCAAAACGGAACAAAATGAACAATCTTTGTAAAGGACCTTTAGTACACCATTCATATCAAGTTTGATTAAATTTGCAACATCGGTTTCAGAGGAGAAGATGAAAATGAGATTTTCCTATAGTGTCCAATGTGAAACTATGTTCAGCGCTGACAGCCATGTTTTTTATCAGATTGGAACGAAATGAGCAATTTTTGTAAAGGACTTTTGGTACATCATTCCTATAAAGTCTGGTTGAATTTGCTTGGTTTCAGAGGAGAAGGTGAAAATAGGATTATCCCATAGGGTCCAATGTTAAACTATGTTCAGCTCTGCGGCCATTTTTTATGGGATTGAAACAAAATGAGCAATCTTTCTAACATACCTTAAGCACATCATTCCTGTAAAGTTTGGTTGAATTTGCTTCAGCAGTTTCAGAGGAGAAGATGAAAATATGATTTTTCTTAAAGGGTCCAATGTTTAACCCAAGTTCCGTGCTGGTGGCAATGTTTTTATCGGATCGGAACGAAATGAGCAATCTTTGTTAAAGACCTTAAGTGCATCATTCCTCTAAAGTTTGGTTGAATTTGCTTCAGCTGTTTCAAAGAAGAAGATGAAAATGTGATTTTCCTCTAGGGTTCATTGTTAAACTATGTTCCATGCTGGCGGCCCCTTTTTTTTTATCAGATTAGAACAAAATGAGCCATCTTTGTAAAGGACCTTTAGTGCATTATTCCTGTAAAGTTTGTTTGAATTTGCTTCAGCGGTTTCAGAGGAAAAGATGAAATATGTGATTTTCCATGGGGTTCAATGTAAAACTATATTCAGTGCTGGCGGCCATGTTTTTATGGTATCAAAACAAAATGAGCAATCTTTGTAAAAGATCTTTAGTACATCATTCCTGTAAAGTTTGGTTGAATTTGCTTCAAGTTTCAGACTGGGACAAATATAGGTCCCAGTGTCAGGAGAAGATGAAAATGTGATTTTTCCCATAGGCTCCAATGTTAAACCTAAGTTCCGCGCTGGCGGCCATGTTTTTTATCGGATCGGAACGAAATGAGCAATCTTTGTAAAAGACCTTTAGTACATCATTCCTGTAAAGTTTGGTTGAATTTGCTCCAGTGGTTTCAGAGAAGATGAAAATGTGAAAAGTTAACAGACGACGGACGCCAAGTGATAGCAAAAGCTCACACTGACCCTTCGGGTCAGGTGAGCTAAAAAGAATCAAATGTGTTCACTATGATCCTTAGAACGACCCTTCCGAAATTGGTGTCCAGTAGATTCGCACTTCAATGAGATGGGAATTAGTGTGAAGAATAGTTTTAACATGGAGGTGTATTAAAACAGTTTAAAGTAGACCTTTCAAATAAAGTCTATTGCACTGTCAACTATTAGCAATGACCCAGATAAACGGTAGAGAATCTTAAGAGCTTCTTACAGAAATCTTTGTTCTTTATTTCAAAACAAAGAATGGGATATTGCTAGTTATCTAAATTTAAAGAAAAAGAGGTAAAATTTCATCATATACTTCAATTGAATTAAGTTGACAACTTATGCATCACTCAATAGCTTAAGGGACAAACCTTCAAAATTCACATTCAAACATGCGGAAATTTTTGGAACCTAAAAGATCTAAACATAACATATAACATTACAATTATAGTAGATTCCCCTTAATTTGCCGATTACCTCTCTTTAGATTAATAAATTTCAGATAAATAGGATGTTCACATATAAAAATTTCATGTACAAGTAACATCTTGATGCTAGGAACATATATTTTGTCTTTTTGGTTAACTGGTAAAGATCGAGATACTAATAGGCAAAGAATCTTCCTGTTGTGAGTGAATGAAGGACACGTTCTGATATGCAGCAAATTTTTTCCGAATGTTCTAAAGGGTTTTCGGTCGTTTAAAATTTTTATTTTTTCTTCTGTTGTGCGACATTGTTCTACCAGCAGACTAGGATCCTTGAGCTAGCCAGCAGATTAGCGGCGAGCACAACTTGACGCATTTTTCAAAATTACGTATTGTCTTTTTCTCTCCTTTCAAGATTGTGGTCATGGAGTTAGAAGTCTAATTTATTGGGTTTTATTCGTATGTTTATTATACCTATAGGAAAACGGGGCAGATAAAATTATACCATAGGAAAACGGGGCAGATAAGGGATAGGTTTGGTACCCATAAACCGTTTTAACCCTATCAATGGCTTTTGCTAGTGTCGGTACCAAGTCCGGCTATCTCTAGTTCCTATCTTTGTTTACATTTGTCTTTTGTCTTCTTTGTGTTTTTCCTGTGTAGTTTTCTTGCAGATTGTAGCATTTAATTGCAATTTTTAGCCATTGTAGATGTTTCCTGTTATCCCATTTATTACATTTAAGTAAAAATGAAAATGCCCTCAGAGACACAGTTAAATATTGACTAAATAAATTTATAAATAAAAAATAAAACATCCGATAGATCGTTTTTGGCGCGCCTGCGAAAGTCACTGGAAACGAGACAAGTATTACTTTTTCTCAAACCTTTATAACCTAAAACTATAACACCCTCAGATCATCAACTGCTATCTTAAGTTATGAAATGTCCAGCATCACATGCTTCAAATGACCCTGATCGTGTTTTTGTTGTTCATTGACTTCAACATTGCGACATACGGTTTCACATCCCAAGTCCTTTTCTCAGCAGTAATAATAATTATCTATATCCAGTATGTTTTATTCATTTCAGGGAGCACATGACATTCAGCCGCTTGTTACTTCTGTATTCTACTGCGGTTGTTTTTTTACCAACTGCAAAAATACCGGTAGTTTATGGTAGGTTTACACTGCCGATCAAAGCAACTCGACCGAACTCAATCTATGAATATTCATGAATATTCTTCGATCGGGACACTGATCTTGAATGCTCGTGTTCGGTCTACTAATCAAATCGGGGTGATCTTACTAACTCTGCTGAACTCGAGCTGTGTTCCCGAATATTTTTGACATGTCAAAAAATATCGTGTAGAGGTCGTGTGCATTATAAGTCGAGAATAGGTCGGGAATCAATCGGGGTCTGATCGAGATAGTCGTGTAGAGGTCGAAAAGAGATCGGTCTTGATCGAGTTTCAAAATTTTAGCCGATCATGTCGATTTCTACCCGACTTTAACTCATTCGCTTCTCGATCTATGCCGAGTCGGCCTCCAGATCAACTCGATTAGTACTCGATCATTACTCGACTAACACGATTCTTTCTTATTTTCTATACAAGATCTTCTCGACCATAACCCGATTTTTTCCCGACCTGTATCCGACTTTTACTCGACCACTCAAGACCTTTACTCGATTTAACACAACATCAAGTCATCTTTTCACAAAAGCAGAACATGAGGCTTTCAAGAGCCTTAGTTTCTCACTAGGGCCTTACTTTAGTTTTTAAAGGAGCCATCCTATGGACTCCAATGACTATTGTGATCAAGTTTGGCTGATGATCATCTTTGATATGATGAGAATCTGCCGGATAGTATCTCAAGTGGGGACCAGCCAAGGGCTCTTGTTTTTAATTTTGGCCAATTGGCAAAGTAGTTTCAGAGTAGAAAGTATTTGAATGGATAACTTAGGTTGGTCGAATATTAAATTATGTTCCCCTATGTTGGCCATCTTGGATTTCATGCAGACAAAATAGATACTATTTTAAAATTGGAACATTCAAGGATTTTTAAGACCAATTTTGGATGCAATTGGTCCAGTGAAAATCGTTCTGGTACAATGTTTAACTCTGTTCCCCTTTGGTAGTCATCTTGTATTAGCTGACTATATGACAGACACTATTTTGAAAAGGGACCATCATTTGGCAATCGTAACATGTTTGGTCTAATAGTCTAAGGGGTATCAGAGGTAACGTTAAATGAGTTTTCCCCTAAGATCAAATTTAAAACTACTAGTACATTCCAAGTTGTATTTGATAAGAAGCGGACAATGCGGTTTTTTTCACGTTGAACCAACCGAGGTCTATCAGGTCTCGGCGGTTTCTGGGTAGAGTATATTTGAATGCAAAGTTCATGGACAACGCTCACAAAATAATTGCAAAAGCTTAATCTCGCTATATTATGATTGTACAAAAGAATATTTAGATTGTGCATGCTACTAGTATAATTAAAGGATGACTTGCAGAGAGCTTAAATTCAATCAACTATAGCTATGCCGACAGAATTTGAAATTGAAACCAAGATGTACCCAATATACACACTCCAAGAACAGATTCACTAAATACATGAATTCAAGAATAAAATATTGTTTCTTCTGAGCAGGTTTGTACTCTTATCACAAGAAAAATGCGATTTTTAGCATTGGAAACATGTACTAAAGGTAATAAAAAATCTTTTAGATTTGCACCGGAAAAATGTCGTACAATGTACCCAACGGCCAGCCGCTCGCCATTTTGCACCTTCTAAAAACCGGATTTTCTACAAAAAGCAGGTTTAAGGCTATACATGGAAACTACTGTAAATCTAGTTACCACCGATATCATGTGATGATATGTCTTCTGTTTTATGTATCAGATTAGTCCTACATGTAATGACAGGAAATTCTGACGCATGTTGAGGAGGATGGCCTGCAAGTATGTTAAAGCGAACATTCATCCCTCTGTAATCATGACTTTGAAGCATTTGCTATTTTATGACCCAAACTACGCGTCTTCTGTGTCAGACCATCCTTCTCTGCTACTCTAGATCTATCACAGGTATCATCTTTTCTTTGAATCATCACCCACATGGGCCACAAATTTTGCTGCTCTACCACCATGCTGAACTGTTCCCTATATTTTCACATTTTACCCCCATATATACAAACGTACTAACAGGACAAACTCGAGCACACTCGACCATTTCACGATCTTCTCCCGACCAGGTCTAGTTTATCGAACACAAATCGGTCTATGATCTGGCTCAATCTGACAAAGTCTGGTTGGTCGAATGAGGGTCGAGCATAAGTCGTACGTGAATCGTAAAGAGATCGAGAATGGTCGAGCGTTAGTCATGTTAAATCGGATAAAGGTCGAGTGGACGTTGTGAGCTAGCTCGATCAATGAATTTTATGACGTTGATCGGGATAAAACAGCATGGTCGAGTTGATCGAGTTGGTCTGATCGGCGGTGTAAACCTAGCATTAAATAGAAAAAGGAAGGGAAACGGGGAATGTGTCAAAGAGACAACGACCCAAAGGGGAGTAATAACAACTCAAAGCCACCATAAGATCTTCAATGAACGGTGAGAAAACCCCACTCCCAACGGTAGGTCGGAGTCGGCTCCTGAATAAAGAGTAAATAATAAATAATAAAGTCTGAGGGATAACCATAACAGCATTGTTGTTTAATCTTTACTTCTGGTTTTTGTTGGCAAAAATATTGATGTTCTTCTAAATGCTTTACACCATGACTAAATTTAAGCAATTTTTCATATTGGCAGTATTTGGCATTGCACAATATCATGTTCGTCTTTCATAATTGATGATGTTGTAATACCAAATCTATTTAGAAGTATTTCAATTGAAGTTTCATATGTAAGAAGGCTTGATATCATAATCAACGGAAATTATGTCCTTAGCTAGCTGTCAGTAACTGCGAGCATTTGTCCGGACAGTACCTGTGTGTATTGTCTTCATGTTTTATGTACTTCATCGTAAGGGTACTCGTCTTAAATAATTTGGACTTTTTTCTAGTTTGATTTTTACTGTGAGTCTTTTTGTGTATTTATTTTTTAGCCATTCACCACACATAGGGGAGGGTTTGGATCCAAGAAAACGAGTTTAACCCCACCGCAATTTTTGCGCCTGTCCCAAGTCAGGAATATGTTGGTCATTGGCTTGTCATTGTCTTCTTATAAAATTTTAGTTTCTTGATATTTGGGTTATTGGATGTGGTTTGTTTCCATTGATTTATTCACCTTTTTACCTTTTTGGGGCCATTTAGGGCTTGCTATATGGTGTGAGGTTCTTCACTGTGTTGAAGACCGTACGGTGACCCTTAGATGCTTTGTTTTGGGTCGTTTTAACGTGGATATGGGATGTTGTCTCCTTGACATTTACCCCATTTCTTTTCCTTTTCATATTTTTCACAGTAACTTCGGTAGTTAGTTATTTTATCGCAAATAAAGTTTTATCTCAGTGATTGCATTTCTTTTTCTTTTTTCTTAATGTGAATATTATAGTTTTGTTGAATGTATTACCATTGTAACTTTGCGGATAGAGCATATCTGCTTCGGTCATACTATTCTCTAAGTTTTGATTGGACAGAAATGCACACTCTTAATTTTCAATGAAGAGAACTGGGTAAACTGCACTGAAATGAAGTATTGAAATTGCCTGAAGACAACCATGAGCCCCAGTTCAAAAAGCATATTCGATGATCCCGAGGTAGAAAAAACATTGTCCTTCCTCCATGACAATTATGTCCTTGTACCGACTGACAATGCCCAAAACAACATCACATGTATCTGCAAAAGACACTACGTTGACTGCTTAATGAAGGAGTTGGGCATTGACAATTCATTTGGCAATCCCACATACAAACCAAGGGTGGACATACTTAACAATCACAAATCAGTATTGTCTTTCTTTGGTATCAGTTTGAGTGAAGAGAACAATAACCTGCTTTGTATATACTGGGTACCTAAATTAAATAAATGCCCTCACAAACAGAGATACATTGCTGGGTATGCCGAATGCACAACAAAACCCCTTTCTTAGCTCCTAACTTCATTACTTACTGCAGTCAAAGATGGTCTTAATATATATAGTGATACAGTATATATTGGGATATCGATTGCAGTGCAAATATTAAGATTGAAGTGTTTTAAACCAAAAAGAAAAACACTATAAAATCTTTCATAATTTTCATTTTTATATATCATTAGAATGCAACTACATTTTAATAAAACTGCAATTGTTTAATATTCACAAATGATGTCACTATTTTCTTGAATATTTTTGAAATGATTTCTTCCCGTTCATTGCATTACAATGACACAAAATCTTTGTTTCCATAATCTAATCAACGATAAAAACAGCACTTAGGACTAAAGTTAGGATATCTTTACTTAGATGGTCTTAGGACAGCTTCGATTTACACATTAAGATATGTCATAAGACAGTCCTTAGATGGCTCTAATGTTCTATCCAAGATATGTCTTAGGACATACTTTGGGCTTCTTTCGATGACACGGTCCCTGATCTTTACAGGCATAACATATGAAAAAGAAGAAGACACAGAAACCAGTATCAAATCCTTCATCAGATCTAAACTCAGCATAAACAAAAATATACCCTTTGTCTCTGAGCACCGCTTTGGAAAAAAGAGGATGAAAGAATAATTGGCCCATATTAGCCAATTTCGTTTGTTTAAAAGTTAGAGAAGCTGTAATAAAAAATGGATTCAAGTTAAAAGGAACTAAATGTCAAATAAAACAACCGTATCCTGAGAAAATAGAGCAGAAACGAAACGTAAATATTTATATCCCGTGTTGAAACAAGCTAAGAGGGAGAAAAAGAAAGCCACAATTATCCGTGACAAACTAATCATTGAGGGAGAATTGTACGAATTGTACTTACCGAATACTACCGGTGTCTTTGAGAGTAAACTTATAACATTAATGCGACGTATAACACGCATATGCAACAAAGTTCGTCTTTACATGTATCTAAACAGGAAATATCGTTCATTCTATTGAACAAGAACCTTCATTTGGTAAGGAAAGACCACCAAAAAATTTTCTGCATAGAGTCCACCGATTCCACCATGAGGACGAAGCAGGCCAAGAACCAATAATTCAAATGGTCGCAATAAATATCAATAAACTTTTGTTAGGGACAGAATGATGAACAGTTAAATAAGTAAACCGGATATATATATCCCTTTCTATTCTTTTTCATATAATTGTCCATCACACATACGGAACATGTCAAATGTCTCTAAGAAACCTCTTGTTTCACATTATTGTGACTGAGGGTTGCATAGTTATTTTCTTAAATTCTGCATACCATTGTATTTCAAAGGTTGTTCAGCGTAAACCTGATTTGTCTTGTCTACACTTTATACTTACCCTTCCACATAATTTGATTAAATCCAAATTGGGACAACTTATTAAATGGTCTTTCAAATTTTCTGGTCTGCAGTTCATTTGTTCTAACAAAAAGCAAGGATTCTTCTCTAATATTACAATAATTATAGTTCTTGGACATGTGATATGATTAATGCATTCAATCTTTTACTGGACAACATATTAGTTCGTTTTGCAACACTATTTGTGAACAGATCATTGGTATTCCCATTGGTACAAATTGTGCACCTCTCTTTGCAGATCTTTTACTGTTCTGTTGCGAACGAGACTAAATGAAAAAAACTTCAAAAGGGAACCATACAAAACGGTGAAAAACATATTTCTATTTTCAATGATGACAGCAGGTATATTGACGATATCCTTACGATTGACAATCCCCATTTTTTTATTATGTATACATGAATTACTCACAAGAACTAAAATTAAATAAAGCTAACAATGATTCCAAATACTGCCCTTTTCTGAATCTTACTATCATCATTGACTCTGGTAAAATGAAAAGTAAAATTTATGATAAAAGGGATGATTTTGATTTCACTAAATATTACCGATTTCCCTTTTCTTGAAGACGAGATTTCTCTACGCGGTGTAAATTTCTCAGCTGGTTCGATTCGCACGCGTTTGTTCTACTCTTGACGATTTTAATGATATCTAAATATGGCGTTACTCGCAAACCAAGGGCATTTCTTATTCTCGTTTTTTTGGAAAATTTGTTAGAAAACTCCAGAAACTGATTAAAAAGCAAGAAAAGCTGGGACGTAACTTACATTTTTTACGTAATAGGGGGTATCGATAAGATATTCTGCTTGCATTCGTTAAATTAGCTTTGAGATCTAGTGACCTGAAAATTTTATTCACATACTGGCCTCTCACTGATACTGCCGATGTCTTCTGAAATATATGACGATTCTTGACCAAACCCTTCGGGAAGTTTTGACTTTGATTTTTCTTCCATAGTGTGACAGTGTTTTACCAGCAGACAAATCTCCTTGAGCTAGCCGGCAGATAACCGTCGAGCACTCCTTGATCCAACTTACCAAATTACGCGTATTGTCATTTTTTCTCCTTTCAAGATTGTGGTCGTGGAGTGGGTAGTCTTCCTGTTTTGAGCTTTATTTGTATGTTTATTATAATATAGGGAAACGGGACAGAGAAAAGGGGAGGCTTTGGTACATAAAACCCGGTTAAACTCTACTTTTTGCTTTTGCTGGGGCCGGTACCAAGTCCGGCTGTCTCCAGTTCCTATTGTTTTTTTTTTTTTTTTTTTGTATAATTTGTGTTTTTCATGTGTAGTTCCCTGCCAGATTGTAGCATGTAATTGTAATTTTCAGTCATTGTAGATGTTTCCTGCTATCCCTTTTTATTTCATTTTGAATGTTAGGACTCAGATGATGCAACTTCAGAATTATGTTTCCACTGGCAATAATGAGCACTCCTTCTGAAGCGTCGTTGCTGATTTCTTGTAAAAATATTGACTTTACCTTATTTATTTCTCATTTACAACAAAATTGTATTTTTGCTTGAGATATCAAAGAAAAATTCAATCGATTTGCACAGTTTATTAAACAACTAATCAAAATGTGCATAAATAAATAAATCTTATCTCTGAAATGCCTTATACCTGCAATATCTGCACCTCATTTCTCTTTGATCTCTAATAAATACTGCATATAGAAATATAATACAATACTGAATGTGTACATTAGAATTACGTAAGAAGGAAATATAAATATATATAATTGAGCATGTTTATTGGGTCACAGATATTTTTGCTTGCATACATTTTATATGTTCATCTAATATTAATTTGATTCTATAAAGATATACAATTCTTTCACTTTCGAGACAGAACATTCTTTACCAAGTTCAAAAATTAAGTAAGCTTGATATATTCGAATTTAATCTGAGTTATTTTAATTTTAAATTTAATTTGATTTTAAAGTATTTTTGGAAAAGGGTGGTGACTGGAGGCTGAATATACTTTAATGCTATATTGAGCCTTGTTAGTAAATATAATTAAAATCTTACATAAAAAAATGCATTTTATAAACATTTCATAATTATTGCACAATTCTGATAAAATCGTAAAATTAGATATGCATACACATGTTAGAGTATATAAAGTAAGGGCAACACGTTTTATCTTGTACAATAAATAACTTAAACACTAGTTATTTTGGTATTCAAAAACTTTTGGATCCAATCTAATGTATCAGAAAAACACATTTAATTATTTTTATAATAGTATGATAATGTCATCTTTTTAAATATTCAAACAAAGTAAATTATTAATAATCACCAAAGACAGACAATGGTATAGGTGCTGAACTCCAAAACAACCAAAATAGACTAGTGTTTTTAAAATATTTATTCAACATGTTTTAATACTGATCATTACTGCAAATAGAGAATTTTTCACAGCATTCATGTTCTGAAAAATCAAAATTCATCAAAAATACAAATAAATAGCACCATAATTTGTATTTTAATCTATAGCTTCCGTTGGCCAGTTGAGCTGTCGTACAAGGCCTCCTTTTGGTTTCGCATACTTTCCATATTTTTCTAATGCATGTATTTTTGATGTAGATCTCCACCCAACTGTCTGTGATGTAGTTTTTGGAAACGGTTTAGGAGATGGTTCTACTTTGATATATTCTTCAATTGGTGTTACAGGTCGAATTTGTAAAATGTTAGCAGGTTGGGTCTTTTCTTTCTTGGGAATTTCATCTTTTACCAACTGAAAAAGACAATGTCTCACAAAAGGTAAAAATGATACCAACAATAATGTTTTTATATAGAACGATTATGTTAACAAATTTGATATAGCAAGTATCGCCTTCAGTAATTTACTCCACGAACCAATCAAAATATCATCTTCCAAAGACAAGTATTTGAGGTCCATGTCCTTCCCCAAGTCCTTTGTGGGGAAAGATATGGACCTCAAACACTTGACTTGCTGGGAAGATGTTAAAATATTTGAAGTAACGTTTTACCAATAATGCATCAGTTTCTGAAAATGGTAGCAATTTTTAGATAATATGATAAAAAAATTAGATAACAGCTACATGTTGTGCAAGCAAAGTAAAAACAACGAAAGCCCTATACGGTTTCTTCTTAAGACATAACATGAAGTTTTGGCCAAATGAGATTAATCTCTATTTCTTTATTGTATCGCCACTGAACATGTACATTACAATAATAAGTAAATAAATAGATAAATAAAAAATATAACTTAAGGTGGTGTGCCCCGTTATGTTTGTGAAACACTCATGCTGCCTAAACTAACAAACAAATATACAATACCTATAACCGATTCGAGTTTAGTTAATGGTATATCATGTCGGTTTCACAAAGAATCAATATAAAAGAAAATTATCAATACTAAACTTTAGGTACAAAGTGATACAATTCAAGGTCTGTTGTGTGATATGTTTAAACTGCTTATTTACTTCAGAAGAGTACATTAGTCGAACAAATGATGAATGAACATATTAACAAGGTGTAGAAGAACTTACACAAGGATTCGTTTTAGAACACCGTGATTCGGCACTGGAAGTAGTAAATCAATTACAATGTATGGTTACTGTAAATTGGCTTGAATATAAGTTCACACAGCATGAAAATGGAACAGCATTTTTAAAAATGTTATCTGCATCGAGATCATTGCATAGTTTAACTTATTGTGTACCAGGTGACACTGCGACGGCATGGATGGCCCATGGTGCCAGCGGATGCTCACTCTTCAGGAGTACCTGACCCTACTCCCCTACTCCTCTTTGTATGGAGTTTTCGTTCGTGATTTGATAGACTATGATCTTTATCCAACTATTCATTATATTACACTGTCTCGATATTTCAGCTGGCTCCATTTGTTTTATCTTTATCTATCATATTTTTTTAGCCTTTAATGTTGGGATTTTTTTTCATCGGTCTGTTGCTTTTATTATTTTTTTTCGTTTCCCCTGTTTTCATGCGGACAAATATACCATAGTTAACTCTCACATTCTACTAAGTGGTAAGGAGTGACAAAAGAGTGTGTCAATATCGTACAAACAAAGCCAATTAGATTCATAAAACAGGATGTAAATGATAATGAAATTCATTCACAAGTAGATAACCGTTATTGTCAAAGAATGGACGCTGTTTCTGAAGTAAAAAAATGCGGGTTTGACCATTATTTCCTTCAGCATATATCAACTGATTTTGCGAATGCATTGAATATTCTCCATAACGGATACACTATCATAACAAAGCTCATTGTTGAAGGCCTCATGGTGACTTCAAGATGAAGAACAACAACGAAATCGTTGTTCCATTGCAATGGTTTGCCATGTTTGTAGAGACTTTGTATCATGTGCATTTATTCCGTATCCCTTCATTGCATATATTAAATGCATTTTCATACTTTTACATGAAAGAGTTAATCACTGAAGATGCCACTTCAATGCAATTTTACAATTTTTGTAGGTTATTGTTAAAATTCGTTGTATAGCACCTCAAGAAACAAATTAAACTAACTGCCAATTTTGAAGGGCAAATGAAGTTTCTACACTCGCATCAAAAAGGTTCTCGTGCCGACATTTGAGCATATTTTGAAAATTGACCAAAATCAACATTGTTACTTCAAGGTGAAGAACAACAATGAAAGCGTTGTTCCATTTGCCTAATCTTACCATGTATTTATAGGCATTTTGTCCCATGTATATTTACTCCATATCCCTTTGTTTATAGAAAGAAAATTTTCGGCTAAATGACCATACTTCTTTGAAAGCCACATAACATTGTTGTGTGTTGGCAGAAATAATAAATAATCTACAAAATATTTTGATTATTACTTTAAATGAACAAAGGATCAAATAAGATTAAGTTTAATGTAATATTATAAACGTATTAATTTTTGAACTGCTCAAGAATAATTTAATATTGGGGAGATCGATTGTAACTTCAACATGCAATTAATCATATCAAGGTATGCTTAAATTAAAGTTTCATGAATTGGTTTTCTAAATTTAGGTAAATCGTTTTATACTAATAGAGGTTGGTAAACATAACAAAAAAGTCTCTAAAGGTACAAATATGATATGATCTTTAAACTTATCTAAATTAACTATATATATACGGGAATACTCGTGTGTGAAGTTGATTACAAGATTACTTAAAATGAATTGGCAAATTTTCTATCAGT